>SNQJ01S0114990.1:0-28300 GCA_010110895.2 Picea sitchensis
CAATTGGGAAGAGTTTCTTTGCTATCTTTTTCCTTCTCAAATGGTACCCCTACCCCTTATTTTATAGGCTAGAAGGAGCCAGGGTTTTGGACGAACTCTCGGCCATGCATGGCTGGGAGTTTCAGTTAACTGACCCATAGCTTTTTGTCCCGTCGGCAACTTTCCTATTTTTGTGATTCTGAAGGTAAACATGGGCTGTAGTGGGCCTGCTAGTGTTTTCTTTTAGATAAACGTGGGTTGTAGTGGGCCTGCTAGCGTTTACTTTTAAAAATGGAGTTTTTAGAAGAGTTGTTTAGTAGCTTTTTGGCAAAGAAGGGATATGATATGGCTTGATGCCAGGTAAGCATGTGTGGTGCAATTTAGGGTTATAACACCGTGACCCATTTCTTAGGCCGAAAATATAAATTCCGCACTTTGACCGAGGTACCTAGTGACTAAATTTTAGGACATCTACCCAGGTGGCAATTGTGGGCTACAATTGCACCTTGATCGGATTTTGTGTGGCTATTGGGAAATATTGCCAGTTCTTTCGGGATATGACCCCTCTACCCCTCATTATAACTGATTACTTCATCCTTCACTAGTTTCTCTTCCGGTGGCTTCAGACCCCACTATTGAGTGTTATTGGAAGGTCCAGTGCTATTTTGAGAGGAAGGACGTTACGTCTTTTAGGAAATGATCATTTGTTTTCATTGTTCTCCCACACGGACAAACTCCACCTATCCACATATGTGCTTCTTTATCAAGTAACTTTATGTATGATGCCCTTCTGATTACATCTTATTAGGATGTATATTGTGACGGTTCAAAAAATTGTAGCAAAGGCTCTTGTTTATTTATTGCTCTCACCACCATTTGCACACATCCACTCAACCAGTCGGACATCATAGGGGACCCATAGAATCCCCATTGTTCCAGACACTTGCTAAATCTCCCTCCTATTCTAGGGGGAGTTCCTAGTCTTTCCAACTCATCAGCTCCACATTATCACACCCCTGTGAGTGCCACTATCTTAGGATAAACATTGCTTGGTTCCACCTTACTTGGTTCCACTTCCCAAGGTCAAACATCCCCCCACTCTCCTTTACATGGAAGCAGGGGACCACCTTCTTCTCAAGGAGGAAGTACAAACCCACCTAGTCCCCCTCAAGGTTCAGGTACGCCAAACACTCACACTATGGTTGGAACTAATCCTCCACCACCACCTCAGATCCTTACTTGCATATTGGTTTCCCTCAACATACCAGGTCTGGCTAAACTCACCAATGATCCTTTATTACACAACCTCGCATGGCCAACAATGCCTACCCAACTCCCTTCAGACATCCCCAAATTTGAAAGAAAACTGTGAGACAACCCTGCCAACCATATCATGACCTTTCACTTATGGTGCTCTTCAAACAATATCACGGACGATTCTGTCCGATTGAGGTTATTTCAATGCACACTCACTGGCCCATCAACTAAGTGGTATGTAGAAGAAAAATTGGGGTCCCATGTGACCTTTGAATCTTTGGCCAAAGCATTCTTAACCTTCTTTCAACTACCAATTCATCATGAAAATGGCCTCGAACTACTCTCTGAGTTTAAACAAACCTCCACCATGCACATCGTTGACCGTATTCATGAATGGTGACAATGACGTAGTCTTTGCAAAGATGAAGCTACTCCACAACAATGTATCAATTGGTTCCTCAAATCACTTGTTTCCCTCCCTGTCAAATATGTGGTCACCACCTTCCCCCAGTTTGAATAATAAGCCATTAGCAAGGCCCAACATTTCGAACTCATCTACTTCCAGTCCGGATACTTATATACAGTACTCCCTAATACCCCAATACGCATGCCATTTAGCTGGGACAAACCTGGGATGTCTCACTCAGCGAATGGATTGATTGGTACCACTACACACCACAATTCACATCCCCAACAACCACCAATGTATGGAACCCCTCAGTATCCATTGGCATATGGAGGAATACCTTATTATCCTCCTCCCCCTTATCAACATCCATACCCTATTTCCCTGCCTCCACCCATAGGTGGATCCCCGCCAGCACCCATAGTATGCCCACCTGTCCAACCAAGTGCTGGTACTCCCTCTACCTTAGCCTATACCCTAATAAATAGTGAAAGTGCCACGCCTTCCTATGTACCTTATGGATCCTCACCACAACATAATCTGTGCTTTCCATTTATTGGCCTCCCACAACCTATGGCCCCACCACAAGGACAACCACACGTTGGGGTTAATTTTGTTCAACCCTCCCCCATTCAGCAATATCAAAATTTTGAACAACTGAACACGGAAAATCCATCCCATCATTCAAACAATGCTAGAAAGAAAGGAAAAAACCGCAAAAATAATAATATCGGACTAGGAGGAAACCAAAACCAGCCCTAGAAAAACTATTCTACCGAGGGAAACCAAAACCAGGGGAAACAAAACCCCCAAGGGGGCAAAAACAAAAAATGACAGGGGAAGAACAACAACATTCAAACCAAATTACCTTGTACCATTTGCAGTGAGTTTGGTCACTATACTCACCATTTCCCCCAAATCGTTGATTTTAAATGGATGAAAGAATCTGGTAATGGCCCACATTCGCCTGCACTGCCTACCCCCCAGCAGGCCCCACAACAATATGTGTAGCACCCACCCTCGACCGTGTTTAAAAACCCCATACCACACCAAGGGGTGATGAATACCCAACAAGACATACAGCCTACCCAATCACATTTGGGACAGTATCCCGATCCGAGCAATCCAGTCGATCGCACTATCCTCCTCACAAGTGAGGAAGAAGTCATTCTGCAAACACGTAGTTGTCAGTATAGAACACCCCCTGAGTCTACTCCCACTACCTCAGAAGCAACCACAGTCACAACTAGACCCCCTTTAATGATTCCTTGCCCTAATATTGAAATACCCATTCATATTCCTTGCATCCCATTACACAGGAATGTCGACAATCCTCAGGCTAGGGTGGCTCATAATTACAGTTTGGTCGATGAATTAGCACAATCTCCGGCTGCCATGTCAGTCTTAGAAGTCCTTCAAACTTGTCCCACTCAGCAAAAGTCATTACTTTCTTCCCTGGGAGCAGTCGACCCTGCTGATACACGACTCATCACATTTGATCTCGACAGCAGCGAACCTCGCCTCCTCGCTCTTATCTCTTTTCAAATCCCCGTGAAAATATGGAACATTACAATTCATCGATGCATCATTGATGAAGGTGCATCCACATGTATCATGTCCAAATCCATCTAGAAGAAACTTGGTTCCCCCGAGCTCATACGATCTGACATTACCTTAAGAGCTTATGATGGACGACCATCTTCTCCTGAAGGGCTCTTCCAAAATGTCCCTATAGAACTCGGGGGAAAAACCATTCTCATTGATATTGAGGTTATCGATGCCCCACTCGATTACAATATCTTGTTCAGTCGTAGCTACATGTATGCTATGAAGACAGTTGCTTCTTCTGTATTTCAAATCATGATGTTTCCCCATAACAGGAAGATCAATACCATCGACCAGGTTTCACATTATGAGCCCAACCCTTCTGCCAACATCGATAATATCCTCCCGTTCGTCCACACTAATCCTGATACATACCCACTCATCGAGATGGCCCCCAGAATTTTCAAAGACCCATCCTTTCTTGGGACGTACCATGGCGCACCACTGCTCATTCATCCTCCCAATCAATTATGTGTTGTCTCATCCAACAAAACTGCAGATATTATCCCTCCCAACGAGGCCTCTTTTTCCCCTAGCGTCCCATTAGTCAATAAATACCACCCTCAGGAATATCTTGGAACTTATTTAGCTCGACCCGTTCCTGATCTTCCCCGGGGCCATATCCCGGTTTTGGAAATAGTCCCCCAAGCCATTATCCAAATCCATTTATTTTACCCCCCACCAGGTGTACAAGATTTCCAGGTAGCTACAACTCTTACCCTTCCTAATATGGTGTTTGCAATCCCAGTTTGGTATCTACATCCGCCTGATATGGTCCCTCAACCATCCCTGCCTCCCCAAACATAAGGAATACTGATGAAAATTCCCATACTCACCCCCATCGTCTTACCCACACCACCACTCGTTAGCACCCTTGCTATAGCTGGGGGCAGACAAAAAAATAAAGAGCCCGCTGCTCCACTTCCCCCACGTGTCCAACCTCCTTGCACGCTATGCGAAAAAGATGGACACCCAACCAACAAGTCCCCATATCTCCCAGAGTTACGTAATATTATTCAAATCCCTCGAGCACCACCACCGCTCATCGCTTCATCAAGTACTTCCGCCACCTCCCCGAACACAAGTAGCAAAGGACTGCAAACTAAATTCGCATGTGCCATCTTTTTAGAATATGGCCATTACACACAACATTGTCCAGCGTTACCTCAATTCCGGTAGACGCTAACTGCAGTACGCCAAATCTTTTAGTAAGAACCCAATCCATCTGCATCATCCTCAACCAACATCACGGGCATCCATTATGTCACGACTTCAGTCAATGAATGTATGGGATTTCCTTGCTCTCTATGTGAATCACTTGATCATTTCATATATCAATGTCCCATGATCATTGAATACAGGCGTCGCCAACTGGCCCTTATTCAAAATCATACCTCCCCTCCTCTAGTAGAGCTAGTAACTACCCTTACCCCATCACTTGATATGGTTCATATCTTTTCACCAGAACCTAAGCCACTCCCCCCTCCCCCATGGTTCCTTGATGATTTATCTGAGGAGTTACCCCCAAATGCCCCCAATTCTCCAATTCATTTCCCCATAGAAATTCTATGCCCGATTACCATTTTTAACCCACAATATCTCGATATTTTCTTTATGTCGAGCAAGTCATCGCAATCCCCTTGCATCAAACCCCCTACTCTTGTTTCAAAAGAAGACAATGACAGTGACAGTCACTGAGGTCACTCCTCTCGATCCTCTATATTCATGACAGTTTCATTGTGACGAAGATATTCTCGAGGAGTTTACTACCCCCGATTTCCCATGGGATGTGCTCCACCACATAGCGCTCTTTCTTTCATAGGAAATCTTCACGCCTCCTAACCAACACCCCATATACACAGTCGAAACCAAAGATTTTCTCCCATCAGGGCATATAGATTGGTTCAATAACCCTATCCCTGCCCCCAACGCTTTCGAAGAAGGAAATATGGCCAATATTTCCCCAACCATCAAAATAGATATTTCCATCAAATATGGAATTATCGAGGAAATCACCATTGGCGCCGCCTACACTCCTGAATAAATCACCGCCTACAAATTCTTTTTTTCGATTCGTCTTCAACCACGGGATCAGCCCCCTGCCATCTACATCATGACAGTCCCTGGGTCACTTTGCATCCTTAGCCCCCGGGGGCCATTTTTCTCATATTCCGCTCAGGTACGCATGCTGACATTATTGAATAACCACTATATGATCTTTCTCTTCAGATATTGTTCATGTCAGGCATTTGTTTTTCATGTGTGTAGGTACTTGATTATAACAAATCAGCGGTATCCTTCCAGGTATATTATCGACACTGGCATGTAGTAATTCCCTCTGACTATCAATATGCATCTCCCAGTCACACCCTTCGATTTTTTCCCTTAGGATCCCCATATCTGGCTCTGCAGTACCGTCCCCTCCACTGCATTTCATTACTGTAACCTGATAGCACTCTCAACCACATGAGTTATCCCATTCATCGTTCCCCCCCAAGCAATTTGACACTCATGCTATTCTCACCATCTAAGGCTGGGAGTCTTGATAGTCTTACATCATGTCGCGAATCAGCCACATACTCCTTCCCCTCATTTTGCTAGCCTACCCAATGGACTCCCAGGATGCTTCCTCACAGTTTTATTTTGACTGTTATCCCACAACATCATTTACCATCCATTTCATCCACCATCAGTTTTCCCATCTGCATATTTCCCTCCATACATTTCCCTAATACATAAACCCACCTATGGAGCCCCAACCCTCCACTTGTTTTCCAACCAACTTGCACTATCTTCAGGCCAAGCCGTCTTACACTGGGGCACTTGTTTCTGTATCTCCATTATTATCCCAACTTGTTTTTTAATTCTTTTTGTAATAAAGTCATTGTTTCCAGCATTTTACATAGATTTTTGTCATCACCTTTGACAACCTTCTTCCTTTTTGGCAAATGCAACCCATGTCTCCCTTGGTTGGGGCATTCCTTTTTGAAAATACAATTATTTTTGTAATTAATAAGTCTGTTTCTTATGTCCTTATGCACTCTAGCTTAATTGTTTTTATCATTCTTAGTTTAATTCTTAGCTTAGCCTTTTATTCTTTGTTCTTCTAACCCTTTCCTTTACTGCTTTATTTCCTTGCTAACCCAACTAGGCTTGTAAGCACCTCTTATTTTCTCATTTAGGTGACAAAAGAGGCCCAACAACTTGTTCTTCAGAGGTGCTGATCTATCTTTGATAGTCTGTGTAGACTTGTCCGTTTGTGAATTAATTTTCATGACTGATAAAGGCTATTGTGCAAAGTTGAGTGGGAAACAATATGTGGCAAGCTGATCCAGCTTTTAGAGTTCATTTTTGGTTTTCTGTCAGATTTCCTTTTGTATGTTCCATCGGGGATTTCTAAGTTTGACTTTGGTCCAAGATTTATGTGTGAAGTTTTGTAAAGACAATGACTCTTTGGTGAATTGAAATGAAATAAAGGATTGCTTTATGTCTTATATATATTGAGTATCATCTTGGTGTCTTTACTTCTATTCTTACATTTATTTCAACAACTAATAAGTTCAGAAAAAAACATAAAAAGAGAATTTCCTTGAAGCTTTTTGTTGATAAAAGACTAGCCTAAGCACTTGTAATTAATACTTGTGAGTTAGGATATATATTTTGTTGGCTATAAACATAGGGTGATATTACCGTATACTTTACTTTAGCCAAGTAAAGTATGAAAATGCTTGAGTAAGATAAATTCATATCTTTTCCTCAACATTGTTGTCTGCTGTATCTTTAGCATTTTTCTCAGCTCTAGTAGGTCGCTCGGGAATGTCAGGCTTTCCTTCTTTCTTCTTGGATCTAAGGTCATATCTATTCGGATCATTGTTGGTATTTTCGCCTTTACTCAAATCATTCAGTTGATTACTCATGAGGGCCTCTTCATATCCATACTGATTTAAATGAGGGGACGAAGAGGTATCTCCAAAGAAATGGATCTCAAGATAAATATCTTCTTCCTCTTCATATTTATTAGTAACCAGGTTATTTTGGAGAGGAGTTTGGATTTTATGATCATCTTTGCCCATGTTTATCTGATCTCTTTGGATGGTCTAAGGGGAATTAGTTGGTATTTTGAAACTACCCCTATTATCAGCATTTGGGGGATTCCTATAGCTCTACTTTCCTTCCAATTCCAACCTTTCCACTTTAGCAGAAAGTGATTTTAGTAGCTTGGTGATTCTGATTATTTTCGGCACGAAATGAGAGTGAATATATAATAAATAAATGCACAGAGATATCACGGATATCCAATAATATAACAGAAATGTATCAGAGATGCAACCATAAACACATATATACAGTAATACACAATTTCTATTAATCAAATAAATGTATAGATACTGTAAAAATACAGAGTGAAAGACTCGCTAGAATGGTGGCAGCTTATCTCTTAGAAGAGATGTGACGGACACTCGCATTTGCAAGAATATGATTAAAATTAAGCTCTGAAGGCATTTTTATGATAAACATGAATTCCAAAACCTTAGACATCTAAAATCCTAACCCTAGGAGATGAAGCGACAAAAGTCATGTGGGCCCTGTTTGGGTAAGTTGGTGCATCAACTTCATGGTGTCGTAACTTTTGCATACGATCTATGTTTTATGTGTATGATAGCTCATTGGAAAGGTATCATAGAGGAGATTCATTTTGGGGGCTCAATAATTCCTTCATATATCATTGAGGATATTGATCCCAAAAAACCTTTATTTAGGCCCTCAAAATGGCCCTGAAGTTAAAAACTGCTAAAAATAATAAATTGCCAAAATTGCTAGAAAATTGTTTTGAGCCAGTTGTAAAAGGTGGGTGGCCACCGATATCCACATGGATAAATCCTCCATCCTTAGGAAGCAATCGTCTCCATTGCGTTGAGTGCCCAGGGGAGAGGGAAAAGTGTTTTTTGAATCTACATCTTGGTGAGTTGCTTGTCTTGTTGGAGAAGTTGCATTGCTTAGCTTGTTGAAGGTTGTCGCAAACCTGTGGCTGGAAGGGTTGGACATTTTTAACCAGTCTGGATATATGAGATTATTTTGTGCAGAAGGAATATTTACACTTTGTTGTAATCTTGTCAACCTGCTTCTGTTGGATAGAAGGTGCTTGGGCCAAGGCTGTAGTGGTTACAATATCCTTTTGTTCACCTTTTGAACAGATTGTGATGAAGCTGAATTTTGTAGTATGAGATACTACCTTGCGGCACTGTTTAGCTAGAACAGTAGTCAGAACTACCTCTGGTATTCTATAGATATGACCCCGCAAAGTAACAATGACACTACAGGGTCAAGACTCATAAATACCATGGCGCTTCCACAAATATGGCTGGCCCAAGAGAACATCACAAACATCCAGTGGGGAAACATCACATAATACCTCATCCTTGAAGGGATGGATGTCATATGAAAATCGACACTGTTGGCTTACACGAAGATCTCATCCTTGGAAAAACCACCAGATGTTGTATGGTTACGGGTGTGGTGTTGTCGACAATACCAACTGTATGACGACCTCTTTTGAGATTAGGTTATTTTGGCTTCCACTATAAAAAATAAAATGCAGTGGGGTCCCCTTCACCCACATCTGTGAATGAAAAAGGTGCTCCCCCTCTTCAGGATCTGCTGGTTCTTCTAGTTGAATTGCTACGGTCGCTACCATAGCAGTGGGGTCTGCGCCGATGATCTGTCTTTTACCAGTATTTTCAGAATCAGATTATGAATCAGGGTTTGTCTCCTTGTCTTTTATCTCGACCACCAATGGTTGTTTTGAGCTACATTCATCGATGTTGTGCCAGGGAATTTTGTGGAAATCGCACCATTTTTCGGTGTCCTTCTTCGTCTTCCCATGACCCTTCTTTTCCTGTGTCTTGGACTGGTTTTCGGGAGACTGTTTATTAGGGTCATCTTTGTCATACTTTGGTTGTTGCGGATTTGTAGACCCGAACTCCTGTTTGTTCTGGTGCTTAAATTTCTTCTCGATTTTAACAACATATCGATAAGCAACACCGAGTGATGAGATGTCCATAAAATCCATTTCAGATTGGATGTATCTGTGTAGAGCCCCACAGTATTTCAAAACCAAATTTCGTTAAGAGTCTTTGATACCCATCTTGGTGCGCAAGGTATGGAAGTTATTTGTGAAATCCAGAACTTCTTAACCCCTCTCTTGCCGTAGTGTGGTCCATATCATGTATTGGTCCTCATAGTTTCCAACAGGGTAATACTGTTCCTTTACCACATCCACAAAACAATCCCAAGTGGGCTCGGCTCCATATATTCCAGAATCCTCTGTGGAAATTTTTTCCCAGTAAGTTTCCCACCAATGTTTGACATTGGGGAGATCTTTAAGGAGTGCTAAGGTGATATTTTCTCTGTCGGAAAAATTGTGAACAAAGAAATAACCTTCTAACATATTTAACCATTTATCTAGGGCATTCGCATCTATCTGACCTTCAAATATAGGAATATCAAAATTGACCTATACCTTAAAATGAGAGGTTCTTACAAAGTGGTAGCTTGATGAAGATGCTTCTAATGCTATCGGGAGGCGTTGAAGGATGTGGGAAAAATTCTCCATCATTTTGTCCCTCTGTCACATGAGAGCTTGCTCAAGCAACAAACTGATAGGACCGTCTACTCCGTCGTTTTTCTTGTCTTCCGCCATGGAGGGTTTCTTGGGAATGCGAGAGTGATTGTATTCAATAGAGACAAGCGTGAGACCCAAATTTCTATACTCGGACCTCTTCGTGGACATGCACTGAAAAAAATGATCAAGAATAGCCTGCTTTGATACCACTGATCCGGATTATTTTCAGCATGAAATGAGAGCGGAGATATAATAAAGAAATACACAAAGATATCATGGATATCCAATAATATAACATAAATGTATCATATATGCAACCATAAACACATATATACAATAATACATGATTTCTATTAATGAAATAAATGTACAGAGACTGTAAAAATACAGAGTGAAAGACTTGCTAGAATGGTAGCAGCTTATCTCTGAGAAGAGATGTGACGGCTACTCGCATTCACAAGAAGACTATTAAAATGAGGCTATAAAGGAATTTTTATGATAAACATGAATTCCAAAACCCTAGACATCCAAAATCATAACCCTAGGAGATGAAGTGCCAAAATTCATGTGGGACCCGTTTGGGTAAGTTGGTGCATCAACTTCTCGGGGTCGTAATTTTTGCATACGATCTTTGTTTTAGGTGTATGATAGCTCGTTAGAAAGGTATCATCGAGGAGATTAATTTTTGGGGATAAATTATGCCTTTGGATGTAATTTAGGAGATCTATCCCAAAAAACCTTCATTTAGGCCCTCAAAATGGCCCCGAAAATTAAAAACTGCTAAAAATAGTAAATTGCCAAAATTGCCAGAAAACTGTTTTGAGCTAGTTGGAAAAGGTGGGTGGCCACCGATATCCACCTGGATCACTTGGTCACTTCATACATTTGAGCAGGGGAAGTAGAGGAACTAGAAGTTGGAGTTTCAAACCTTCATATTCTTCTGTCTCTATCAACCTTACTCTTAAGCTTGTCAACTGCCAATATATTGGATTCTACTTCAAGGATTGTATATTGCATATGAGCCAAGGAAGTAGCTCTTCTTTCTCTCAATAAGAGGCAAAAATCAGGGTCAAAATCACTAGCATAAGTCATCTTGGCGGAGGTTTTTGTAGGTTTAATTTTAGCGGGAATATTTTTATACATCTTATTAAATCTTTTCGAGAAGTCTAAAACAGATACCCCTTATTATATCTTAAGTGCCCCGAATTATGTAATATAATAAAGGAGATGTTTTTTATTCCCCCAATGTCTTAAGAATGAATCATCTAGAGTAACAATATCGTCAATAGATCTAGGAGGCAAGTCCTTAAACCAATCCCTGACATCACCATCAAGGCTCTGTACAAAAATTCTCATCCACACATCTTCATTTTCGATGACTTGACTCTATGCAAATCTATAAAAGGATGAAAGGTGCTCTTCTGCAGTCAACTCTCCCTCCCCTGTGAATTGGGGAATGTACTTAAGGTATTATGTGGTTGGGAGAGCATTCATAGGTTGAGTTAAAACCAAAGGGGTGTATCTAGCAACCAATATCTTAGACATCATGTTCCTAGGAAGATTATCACATGCCATTTGGACATGAACTAGAGGAGAACCAGGAGGAGAGGGAGTTTGGACATGTGAGAGTGGGGTTGTGCTTCTGGGAGAAAAAGGAAAATGTTGAGCGTTAGGAGATAAAGATGTGGGGCTAGAGGGAACAAAGGTTTCCCCTTCTATAACTGCAACAACTCTAATAGGGGGAGGAGTGGTAAAGCCTGGAGTGGGAAATACTTCTAAGGTATTGGGTCTGAACCACCTCACAACTTTAGGGTAGAGAGGGGTGTCAAAACTCTCTCCTTCCAAACCAATAATAGGAAGGGAGAAATCAATAGGAAAACTCCCAAAATTCAAATTTCTTGAAACTCCATCAAATGGTATAACAGGAGAATAAGAAGCAGTTACTGGAGCATTTAAAGAGGGATTAAGAAGATTACCAGGATCACCTGGTACAACAGTTGAAGTACCTTCCTGAGTGGTTTTTCCTTTTCTCATAATTTTCTCTAGGTTATATTCAAGTGTGGCTAGAGGTAGTTGTGGAGTAGACCTCGTGTGTCTTCCTTTCGGAGCCACAACTGAAACAATGGAGTCGCCGGGTGCAAGTTGCAATATTCAATGGTATCGATATCTGATGCACCTTCAGAATCAGAGCTTCTTTGTTGTTCTATCCCAGGGAAAAGTATTCAATTCATTCCCAGAAAATGGTGCCAAAACTGTTAGCAGTAGAAGTCACCCTCAGATTGCATAGAAGGTAATCCCAGTACCCATCAGTTTATATAGTAAATGTAAATGAGTTTTAAGAGGCAAAATGGAGAAGACTCAATGAAAATAATGTTCTAACTCAGTAATCTGGACTGGTATGCACAAGCAATTGAGGCCTTGGATCAAATTCAATCAGTAAGTTGGAGTAAAGGTGAGTAGGAGGAAGACTTTGGTGAGAAACGTGTAGAGGTATCTCACGAACATCGGGCCTTCCAACAGCCTAAGGAATAAAAACTTAAACACAAGATCCTCTTGGATTCAAATTTCAAGGAAACTGAAATAAATCATAACAACATTATAATCAAACATTCATCATAATACAGTCACAACAATCCACGTGAATCAGTCAATCATGAACTCTCTCAGTATCAGAGGAAAATAAGATGGAGTAAGAAAGTTGACTTAGATTAATGAAGAAGTCTCAAAACAAGACATAACTAAAGAACCATTGTTCTTCATCGAAATATTACAATAGTAGGGAGACTAGCTCAACCATTCGACCTTAACAAAATATTGAAACTACCTATATATACTAGAAATATTGCAACCACCAGGAATTTGATTGGACCCCTGCATTCAAAGTTTTCAGTCGACGCCTACTATGTCAGCCTGTGCAGGCCTTCTTATGCCATACACGAGCCCGACTTAGTTATGTGTTACAGATTATTTTCGTCATCCCTATGACCATTAATGATGTAAACCTATATGTTGCCTTCGGAGGAGTTAGTGGCCTGAGTTCCTAAAGAAGGAAGGGAGAATAAATTTTCCTAAGAAAAGAAGTTGCATTTTCCTTTGTAAAAACCCTATAAAAAAGGAATTTCACATGTTGCATTATAGCTAGGGTGCGATAATTCTTGATTCTCACAGGCTGCATCATATCTAGGTCATGAGGAGTTCGCAGTCTTCTCTATAGGCAGGGTGCGAGAATGATTACACGTGGGAAAAACAAGCGTTTTCTCACATCTTCTAGAAGGAGAAACTTCCATGGTGAGGTGGCATCCGAATGGTTTGGATATTACTCTCTTTCATGATTTAGTGGGATCATCCTAACCTCCTCACCTTATCCTCTCTAGCTTATAAAAGGAGAGGAGCTCTCATGGGGAAGGGCTAAGTTGTTTTTGGATTGGGATTGTTATATTGGTTAGAGTGGCTTTAAGATTTGCTTTGTCAAGATAGATTGTGAGTAGCTATTAGATCCATGGTCTCAAAATCCTTGTAGCAAGAAGCATGTGGGGAACGAAGGATAGTTGGAAGGGACCTTAAGACATCAAGGCCATGGTTGTAATCTCTTTTTCACATTTAAAATGATACAGTAATACGATTCTTTCCTATAAATCTTGTTGTGTTTTATTGTATGATTCCTTGATCACATAAATAGGTTTATATTGAGTTTATGCTATTACTATCACTTTGGTTGGTTGTGTTCTTTTGCAGGTTCATCATTGTATGAGCGTTGGAATGGAGCTAGGATGGTGAGGGCGAGAGGAAGCAACATTTAAATGGTATGTCACCCATCCCTCTTTCGTTAGTAAATTCAATATTTAAAACCTAAGGAAAGCGCCACGTTCTGGTGTGTTTTGTTCTAGATCTAGGTGGATGTAGGGAGATTAGTTAGTGTCCACACCTAGCGATTTATCCGATAACAAAATTGGTGACTACAGTGGGGAATGGATTGTTTCCTAGTTAGTCTAGTTTCCCTTGCTTTCATTGCTTGATTTATGGTCTCTGAGTCTGTGGGAGATCCATCCAGACTCTCTGGATCTGAAAGATCATTCAAAAAAAAAATCTTTTTCCAAATTTTTCTTGATTACAAACCTTCTCGCACTGTACCTATCTATGTCCTGCAAGAATCATTGATGTTCGCACCCTAATATTCAGTTCAGTGCGACTTTCTCGCACCCTTCCTGTATCTAGACTGCGAGAATCCCTAATTCTCACACTGTACCCCACTACCAGGCTACGAACTCATTTGTAAAAGTTTTGGATTAGGTCTTCTTGTCTTTTTGATGCCCAGTTTTTCTTTGATCAGCTGGATTGAACTTTTGGAGCCTATATTGATCTTTTTACAGTCTTCTTGACATTATTTGAGTTGCTTTTAGCCATCTTTTCTTTGTTTGGTTTTGAAGGATTAGTCTCTTGCTTTGAGTGTCTTTCAATTACAAAGTGTGTGTTTTCTTTAGAATTGTTTAGGGAAACATCAAATTTCTTCTGCATAGTTCGCTTTAAAAGAAAACTTTTAGTTTGGGTTTCTTTGTTTTAACAAAGTTCATTATTGCTTTTAGTGAAATTTTTGAAACAAAATGATTTAATTTCTTTCTTTATATTAGATTGGGGGAATCCTTGCATTTGAAGTAGCGAAATTGCATGATTCTTGGCACTTTTTGGTCTTAAATTCCAAAAACAAATCCCCCTCATGGTCAGGGGGGGGCATGAATCGTGCATTGGTGTGCAGTACCTTTTTCTCATTTCTTGAGAATCTTGATATTGATGAGTTTAATATATTTTGGGACATTGTGTATATGGGAATGATAAATGTTTGCTCCTTCTCGTAGCATAGCTTTCATCGAAATGAAAAGATTGCATCTTCATCTCTTTGCATAACTTTCGAGTTGGTCAATACACCATATTGCTCACACCATTTTCCTATTGAGTAACAACAACCATAAAATAAAGAGCTTACAAAAACTTATTAGACATTTTTTATACTTTTTGGTAGAAAACCTACATTATATTAGTTATAGGTCTTTGGAATAGGTGTGAGAGATAACTTTCCAAAGTTGCAAACAAACATAGAATCTTCAGTTAGGGAGCGGTTAAATCTACTTATTACATTTTGTCTTGGGAAGCCCTTCTAACACAAGGGTCAATCACGAGGTCGCATTGAGACTGGCAGATTTACTCACACTCTTTGTTGGTCTTGGTGTAGAGGTTGCGCGTATTATGGGGGTCGCTTGAGAGATATACCCACAATAATGAGTGGAAGCCTTTCAATTTGATTTTGGGATAGATACCCTGCCCTTGTGCGTGGATCAGACTATTGATTGTTTCCCCAGGCATCACTGTAGTGATTGATAACCTTAGTGGCCTATCTCTTTAGGGTCTTTACACAAGGTGACTGTGGAGGGGAAATTTTTCACGGTACCTGGAATCGACGTTGGCCAAACTCACTCGGGCTCCTTGGAGGATATACCCACGATTATGTGTGGGAGCTTGCACCAGGGTGTAAGTCCATTAAGTCGGTCGTCAACATAACTTTTCCACCCACTCTATCTCAACCCCTTCTTACTTTGTTCCCATGATGTTGGATTTCATCACCAACTAGTGCGTTCATTGTGAGAAGGTTTTGTTTGCTTGCTTGCTTACTAGATTTTTAGTGTGTGATGTTTGTTTTCCCTAGACTCTAGATTGGATATTTATTTAATGGTGTCAATTCCCAGAATGACCAATGAAGGAACCCCTGCTCCAGGGGAACCTTTTGTTTTTCCTTATTATGGAAACATTGGTCTTCCTCACATCGCTACTTTGAGCCTTCCAGGTCTCACTATTGGATTACCGGTATGGTTTTTTTTCACTCAGGTAATCCCAAATGCAGTAAGTGCTTCGATCGTAAGAACTTCGCCCCAAGAGCATCAACCTCATGTTGATCCTTCACCTTCTTCACTGGTAAGGTTTTCTTCACCTTCTTCGCTTACAAGGTCTCCTTTTGTTTCATCTTCTTCATCAAGTGAAAGTTTTGAAGCTAGTAACCTGGTGAATAAGAAGAAGAAGAAAAGAAAGATTAAGAAGAAGAAAGATAAAAAAGGGTCAAAACTTCCAACCACTGTCAAACATGTTTAAAAACAACCAGTTACTGTTAATCATGTTGGGAGTGTTGATGCCATCAAGATCACCCAAACAACCCGTAAGCCCAAGTACCCTTGTAAGGGTAGCCATCTTCTTAATTATTTCCCTGGTCTATCCAAGGTTATAGAAGCATGGTCTACACATCCTCATCAACCCATGTCGTTAGCCTTTGAAAAACATGTTGATGAATTCCCGTCGACTAGTCATGATATAGTTGGGAAGAAGAAAAGTAGAGCCAAGTTCCCATGTATGTTATGCAAAGGGCATCATCTAACTAATTTTTTCCCTCGTATGGACAAAGCCTCGAAATTACTGGAATACATGATTGTTTCACAGCCTCAACTTCTAGCTGCTTATCGCAAGCTTTCTCTCAACCCACCTTTAGTTTATGGAATGATCAATCTGGTTCCCCTGTCGGTCAGTCTGGTTGATCAAGTGGTCAATCTGGTCACGTCCTTAATTGAACTAGTTGAAAAAGTGGTCGATCCGACCCCATCCTCAGTCGATCCCACTCTCCCTTTAGAGAGTTTTAACAAAGTGGTTGATCTGATCCCATCGTCGGTCGATCCCACTCTCCCTTTAGAGAGTGTTAACAAAGTGGTTGATCCGATCCTATCGTCGGTTGATCCCACTCTCTCGTTAGAGAGTGAAGCCCAAGCGGTTGATCTGTTTCCACCTGTCGACCCCATTCTCCCCTTGGAGAATGAAACCCAAGTGGTCGATATGATCTCTCCATCGATCGATCCTACTCTCCTGCTAGATAGTAAACCTGATACTGCCCATGTTTTTCTCATTGATATAGAATCTACCATGCTGGGGGATATTCCTCCTTCTCCCGTGGAACCCCCTCCAAGTTATGAGGCCATCCATTTTGATTAGGGTGTGTTAACTGGACCTAATCTTCCCTCTCACATTCCTTTCCATATTACAGTACAGGTTTGTGGTCGAGACCTTCCTCAGACACGGATAGATGAAGGTTTTATTGGAAGATTGGTTGTTGTCATTGATGTCAACCCTAGTCATGGGTTTTGGACCGCAAGATTGATAAAGCTATTTGGACATGAAGGACAATGCACATGCATATAAAAAACCCATGAATGGATAGTATACATCATGTTGTTTCTGGTGGTATGTGGCACATCACATGGATCCTAATGGTTGAGGAGAAATGAATTTTTGAAGATGACAAAGTGAATTGAAGAAGGAAGTACATGTAGGCCCTGAAGATAGTTAAAGAAAAGAATTACAAAATAAGTAAGTGTCAGGTCGACCCTAATGTTAAAAGGAAGTGACATAAATGGTATATATAAACATCATTATACATTCATTTGATACAAGTGGAATTTAATAGGAAATAAGAAGTAAAGAAGGCTGGATTTCAAGGGAGGATGAAGTCTTTTGGTGATGTGTTCTAAGGTATGTTATTTTCAGGTCATCTTACCATTTTTTGCTATAATTTTTTTTCTAGAATGACTCAGATGGGGAAATCACTATGGTATTTAGAAGACATATCAAGGTACCTTTGGTAAAAATTTCAGCTCTTGTTTCGCTATAATTATGGAGATACACACTTTGGAAGATAGGGTTTGTGACCAGTCCTGAAGCTAGTCAATAAACAGGTGTTCCGGGTAAAATAGTCATAATGTCTTCATAAAGAATCTAAATGAAGTGGGACAAATTTCATTGGAAAGAGTATGGACTGTAGTTTCTTTTGTGTGAGTTTCAAAATCAGATGTTAATTATTGTGTGTGGGGCATTATGTGCAAGTTCACTCTCTTGAATAGACAAGAATTGAATAAAGTCTACCATTCTTTCTATAACCTCTTTTTGGGGAGGATTCAAGGAGTGAAAATTGGAGGAGTTTCAAAGAATACATTGAGTAATATTATCTACAAGATCAGAGTACCCCAAGAATTGAATAATTGAAGAAATTGAAGAAGTCTCAGGAAGCATTATCAAGTTTTATGTGATGACTGGTTGATGGTGATGATTTAATGTAAAGTTTTGTTATCTCTCATATATTCTTGGGTGGAAGGAAGGGGTAAGGATGAAGAGTTCAACTCTCTCTTGATATTGGAGGATTGTATCTTCCTCTTGGAGGTTTATCCCTCCTTTTACATTTGGAAGCTGTAGCTATCTTTGGAAGTAATTACTTCCCTTGAACAAAAACTATTGATTATTTATCATATATTGTGCATGGTGTATTGTGGTGTATTGGTGTAACTCTTATACTATTGTTCATTTCTCATTGGATATAATTGAATGGTTGAAGTATAAGTTGAAAAAGGTTTTTAAATTGTACTTGATATTGATTCACCCCCCTCTCAGTATCAACAGGTTCATCTGTTAGTATTTTTTCCTATATTTCTTGGCAAGATTTAGGTTATCCTCCACTTGCGCCAGTTACGCAGAATCTATTAGCTTTTAACAAAAGAACTAGTCAACCTTTAGGGACCCTTCCTCAGTTTCCTGTAACTTTGGGAGGGAAAATTGTCTTTATTGACGTCATGGTAGTCCAAGACCCCTTTGATTTTTCTTTACTCCTTGGGCGATATTATGTCTATGCCATGAAAGCTATTGTGTCTACTCTTTTTCGTGTGATATCTTTCCCTCACGATGGACGAGTTGTGACTATTGATCAACTTTCATTCATTGACCCTGACTGGATTGCCTCCCTAAATGGTTATTATATGTAGATGGTATCACCCCTGCCACAGGTCAATTATGTGGCATTGTTTCCCATGGCTTCAACTTCTGATGACTTAGATCCAATAGTTGACATGGTGATATATTCGATAGGGTTGTTAAAGCCTGATCTCTTTACTCCTGTCACAACCCTCGACATGGTGTCCTTCCAGAGTGTGTTTTTTCCTTCCAACAAATACATCTTGGAAGCCATGACCGAGTTTTGTCCCTTGACATGGTCTCCTTCTGGAGCATTGTCCTCTTGTAATCGATGATCAAGAAGACATCTGAGGATAGTTTTTGCGTCTCTGAGGCAACCTTGTTAAAAAATTAAACAAAGGTATTTGAGCATGGTTTTTTGGTTTCAATCTAATTAAAAAATGAAACCACTTACAAGGATATTTTTTTCGTCTCTGTGGAAACCTCGTTAAAAAATGAAACAGAGGATAGGAGCATAGTTCTTGTTTCTATGTCAAGCTCGTTAAAAAATGAAATAGTTTTCCCCCTCTTTGTTTGAGACAAGTCCTTCGTCTAGTATTTGAAGCTTCATTTCCTCCGCCTATGTCGTTGGATGAAACAAATCTTGGAGGGAAATACTTCCAGCCTCTGGACTTCATACTGAAGTAGAGCTGCTAGTTTCTTAAGCTGGGGGCTAAGTACCAACCATCCATGTGTTATGCGCTGGGAAGCCCAAGCATACGTTTCTATTGTTCAAGCTTGTGTAAAAATGAAACCACTTACCTCAAGCATATTTTCATCTGGTTCAAGCTTGTGTAAAAATGAAACCAGGTCCAAGCATAGTTTCCTCTGGTTCAAGCTTGTGTAAAAATGAAACCAGGTCCAAGCATAGTTTCTTTTGGTTCAAGCTTGTGTACAAATGAAACCAGGTCCAAGCATAGTTTCCTCTGGTTCAAGCTTGTGTAAAAATGAAACCAGGTCCCAGCATAGTTTTGTTTTGTTTTAAAGATTCCGTAAAAATGAAAACAATCCCAAGCTTAGTCTTTGTTCTTTCTCATGCTCATAAATACATGAGAATAAGTTATCGAGCTTAGTATTTGTTCTTTCTTGTGCTCGTAAATCAATGAGAATGTAACTAAGTATACTTTTATCACTTTTTCATACTCGTAAAGGTTATACGAAAAAGGAACCCCCTGGAGTTTCCTTTAAGCTCTTTTCAGACTCTCTAAACATGAAAAGATTGCCGAGGGACCTTGTTCTTTTCACGCTCGATAAATTATTTGAAGAAAATATCTATTGAGCTATAGTTTATCTCTTTTTTGGTCTCATCAGACTACTTTACGAAAAAGGAACTGAGAGATTTCTCTTTAAGTGTTTTTCAGACTCTATAAACATGAAAACACCCTGCGGTTTCTTTCTTTGGACTCGTTAAACAAACATCGAAAGGCCCATATGGGATCAAACCATTCCTTATTAGGGTTCGTTAAACATGCTCTGAGGGACTCATATGAAGGATGAGCTTAAATTGACAAGAATATGTTCTCCTCCTCAAGCTTGCGTAAAAATAAAGAGGTACTTGCCATAAATGGTGGGGGGAAACATTGGGAAAGAAATGTGTCTAAACCTGTATTCTGTGGAAGAGTCACCTTTGAACATGAAACCCTTTCAATATCTTTGTGTCTAGGTTGGAAAACCCGCTCGTCTCTTGACCATACTCCTTTATAAGATTACAAATTGGTTTGTGATCCCTATTGTTGAGTCAGTGTTTCCAAGACAATTGTCGTGTCGTCAATATGTTCAAAATGAAGTTCAACCCGGAAATCCTTCTATTACGTCAGCCATTTCTACAGACTTTAAGACTTCTATTGCATTGACCATCCCTGAGTCAGTCTTGAATCACTTATTACTCTGATCTATGTCAAATCTTGTTACTTGTTTCATGTCATTGATGTGGGATACATTAAGACCCTCCTGTGACGAGTCTTTTCCTGTCGACTTCAACTCATTCTCCAGGAATCAGACTTAGAAACTAATTGGCACCTTGGAACTTGCATGCGTCAATCGCAGGTTTCCTCGCTTTCGACAATGGTTTTTCATTATTGACCCCTAATCGGGAGATTCCGCTGAGTGTTTGACTTCATATCATTAATTCACATTCGTTGGATTGTACTAGTGTACCTTGGGAGTCATTGACATTAATGGTGATTTCCCTCGCACTTGTTAATGGTTCTCATCATTGACCGGTAATCAAGTGGTTTCTACCATGTTCGACTCCAACACATGTATTCACATGGTTGGAATTCGAACTATAGAGTGTATTCGATATGAAGACCTAGATCTTTCTATAAGTCCGGTTGCGTTGGATTATATTTAGTTTGTATTGTTTCATATATCCA
Source organism: Picea sitchensis (assembly GCA_010110895.2). Lineage (NCBI taxonomy): Eukaryota > Viridiplantae > Streptophyta > Pinopsida > Pinales > Pinaceae > Picea > Picea sitchensis. The sequence continues at coordinate 21,053 of SNQJ01S0114990.1, forward strand.
CAATGTATGTCTTGTGGATATGTTCAAATTTAAGTCTTAACACATAGATCCACATTGGTGGCCAGTCACTACTAGATACCCGGCAAGAAGCGGTACGTATCGGTTTTTTATGTCACGATAGTTTAATGGGTGATCAAATGGGTAGAGACTCGAGGAAGATATCACTCAAACTCAGGCACTGGGTCCGACATGTAAAGAGCAAAGGAGGTCTTGAGCTAACTTCAGTCAGTGGGTTGATTTGAAAATGAAAAGGTTGAAGACTTGGTGAGAGGGGTGGACAAACTACCTCAGGGGCAATGAGCCTTTAGGTAAATTTGTAGAAGAAAAATCACGAATCGCGAGATCCTCGGGTTCGGATCTTCCAGGCCCGAAAAAAGGGGGAACATTTGGATTCTCAATTCCAAGTAGTTCGGCCACTAAAGAAAATCATAGGGGCCAGATTAGAAACAATGCAAGCTGTTCACGGTGATCAAATCCCACATCATCCTATAATAGTTACAGCTCAACTAGATCCTCCAAAGATGCAGTTGTTCCATCGATGTAAGCAAAAGGCGATGAAAACTGGCTTTCATAAGACAAGAAGTCTCAATAGTCCAGAAATAACTAGGAAAACAATGCTTCATTAGAATTTTTACAATCGAGAACCTTGCTTACCAGCCATAGATAAGACCTACCAAAATACAATTACTGAGTTTATATACTCAAAAAATTTGCCTAACATCAGCGTGCTCAGTTATACGGGCTTGGTGTCCCTTCAACCAAATTCAAACGGGTATTCTTTGTCAGACACCAACTTAACTGTGCATGGATCCTGCAGGGGAAGTAGCTAAGGCATTAAAAAACTGAGCTAGTGTGTGCATACCTCCTCCGGCTGGTCAAGGACTTGGCGTGGCTTCTTTAGAAAAATGGTACAAGGGGACCCTCTTGAACTTAAGCAAACGCGATTATCCATGCTTTGCACTTAATGCCTGAGGACAGGTTTCATGCACCTTCTCATTTATTCTGAGTGAAAACCAGGATCGAGGTCAAATTAGATGGAGAATGGATATCATGATGATCCTTTCGGTGACTGGACTCGACGCCTTTGGCCCCTTTTTTTTCATAGCTCCTTTCTTTCCCAGCGATACGGGCTGTGAACCTGTGTCTATTCCCAAAATGATTTCTACGTTCTCAAATGGGAGGAGTTAATCCTTTCTTATTCACATCTTCGATGGTAAATCGCAGAGATGGCCTAATTGACCGCCATGCGTCCTTCTTAGATCTGATGGTCCTGAACTTATTTGGTGATGTTATGGGCCCGGGTCTTGGACACTACCGGCACCTCGTGCATCGGGAAAATGACGGGGCTTCCTTGCATTTTGAAGTCACAATGGGCGAAAAGGCGAGGAGCCCAATCGCATGCGAGGGTTTCTCCTGTGGATGAACGACTAAGGCTTCTTTGCAATACTGCGGGCCCGAATCTGGGAACTTTTGGCACTCTGGACTCCGGGGTTTTTGGGATGAATGATGGGGAATTTCACCTTTCAAACTCGAGATGTCGATATGTGAATAAATCACAAAGCACTATGTCGTAGTTGGACGACCCAGATTCAGTCTTGTCATATAGTTGCTTTCTTTGATGCTATACATCGATCAACTTGGTAGCCACAATATCGGTGGCCGGATGATGCGCTCTTATGGGATGAATCCGGGTTGTTGACAGCGTAATTTCACCGGCCAGCGATTCCGGAAGCCTTAAAGCGAGATTTTCCATCGGCGTGCTCGATCCTTCTGCGTGCAACTTGCAGACTAGAATACTCTTGTGCCTAGGACGAGAGCTCTCTCTCATTAGCACTCTATAATTTTTCCCAAATACGAAGGAGGCAATCCGGAGTAACTCGAACCGCGGAGTCGCGGATCTGGCCTCAAGACTCAGAGAGAATCTCTTCTGAGATGCTTGGTATGGAATAGGGGCCGGATGTTGAGCTAGCTATGAAAGTATGGGTTGGGGTTTTTAAATGAATGTTTTGGAACAACAAAGAGGTTTTTAAATGGTTGTTTGGGACAACAAGGAGGGCCATTGGGAAAATGGGGTCTGTGCTTAAATATGTGATTCACTCACAGATCTAGACAAATTTCTTACAGAGGGAAAGGTAGCGGAAATGTTGGATCGAATTAAGTTTTGATAGTGTCGATTTGAGGAAGAAATAGGGGAGGAAAAAGCCAAGCAAAGGAGCAGCGAAGAATTCATGAACTGAGATTTTTAGAAGAGTAACATAAATATTATCAAAAGAATAGATGCAGAGTATTTTACAATAAATTCTACTCTGTTATTATCTTCTAACAATAAGAATTGAAAATAAGAGACAAGATGACAGGAAAATTACTTAACAGAGAAAGAAACACCACCAATACATCCGCACAAGAATCCTGTAAAAAAGCATGCCCATTACTGATTGATCATCTAAAGATTACGAAAAATGCTCTTGGAAAAGCAAGGACCCCAGTCCAACAAAGAAAATTTACCTCTCTCAGGTCGAACAAAGGGAAACTTCACATAGGTCGAACCCAAATCCTCCCACAGGTCGAACCCCTCACACAGGTCGAACCCTCTCCTACTCAGGCCCGAACCCTGCGTTCATCTATTACCTCTACATATATACAAAAATCCGTCAGCCTTGCCAAGACTCGTGCTCTACCTCTATTTTCTGAAAATAGAAAACAGTTACAAAGATAGACACATGTCACAGATGGTCTCCCATAAACCAAATCGAAAAATGTAAATAACAACTTATTTGAGAAAGTTTGATGGGTCTGTCGAATTCTGGAACTGTTGGATATGAATGTTGAGTTGTTGGGGGATCTTTGCCATAAAATCTGGGGCCATCTGTCATTTTTTTCTTCTTGCTGTCACAAATTCACTTCCAACTGGGGGAAATTGTGTTTAAACCTCTGCCTGAAATGCGGGAAGACTTTTCCATTTGTCTAGAGAATTTAAATTTCCCCTGGTCGAGCTACCATCTGCTCCCTGATATTCCTCAATTGTTGCCTCAAATCGTGGATATGCTTCATTCATTCTGGTGAAATTTGGGTCTTGTCTGCCAATCTACAGTAGCTGATTTTGTTATGGTATCAATATCTTTTTCCTTTGACACACCTCCATCTCCAAGAAAGTCCATTTCGCTAGTATCTATCAAGTTTGGCGTCTCAACAAAAACAGGCTTTGTTGTGGTTTTGTCATTCAGATTTTCTGTCACTGTGGTTTTATCATTAACTACTGTGCTATCTCCACGAAGACCCAAAACCCTGTTTTCCTTCTCTCTCAATGATGTTTGTGGTGATTCGGAGCAATTAACAATTGCATATTTATTTTCCAAAGAAAATGCCCCCCACTGTCTCAAAGAAGTCCCGTCCCTGGATCATTAGAAGTAGAATTCCTGTAATTGTGTCTGTGTGGCCTTGGAGTCGCATTGTAACAGATTGAGATGAACTTGAAGTTGAGAAATTCTTTGCAAAAGCATCTAACAATTCAACTCCTATGTTGGGATTATTCTTCCTGACTTTAAGCTTTTATGGGTGTTCTTTCTTATTCATAACATTGTTCCTTTCTGCAGCAACGTTGACTTCAGATACTCCCTCGATATCAATTGCAAGTTTGGATGACCCTTTGATAGCATCTAAGGCAACTTTCACATGATCTTCTTTTGGGCACGGGGATTGCTCATTGTTGTTAGTCATGCACATATTTTCCGCCATTTCATCAGCAGACTTGGACTGTTATGTCTCTTTATTCCAACTTTCTGGATGGGAAAGTTTAGAAGAAATGATATCTGATATTAATCACTTCTTCTGTGGTTTCCTTTTACTCCTGGAATCACTGGCCTTTGCCTTCCCGGTTTGTCCTGAGAGAAGCACATTGTATTTCTCCAGTAAGACCTGGCTGGTGGACAGTTCATTGCACTCTTTTACTTCAGTTATCTTGTTTATATTCATATGTTCATAACATGAAATGTAATTTCCATCCAAATATGGTACATCATTTCTTGCATCTGAGGATTTATGAGAATCATCCTCATTTGGAATGATTAATTCCATCGTTTGAACTGGCAATGGTTCTACTCCTTTGGAAATTGTTTACTCATCTTTTCCTTCAACAACAACTAGTTGACCAGGTTCAACATTTTCATCATAAATGTCCTTGATATCATCATAGATTATTGTTATGGGGATCTTGACAGTTTCAGACCCATGGGCATGAATTGTGCCCACATCAGGGATCAATCCAGAGACAAGCTTCCTGCCATTGCTCTCTACTTCATGGTCTTCTGAGAAAATTTGAAGGCTGACATCATTCACATTATTTCTTACAGTATTTAAATGGCCTAATCTAGGACTACTTGCCTCTCCATCTGTAGGGCACTCATCTGGTGTTGGAATGACCTCTTTAGGGAAAGGTGGTTCTTTTAACACCATCATATCCCTATTTGATTTTTCCACATAAATTGAAGGAAGATCACTGAGAAAAAGGCATACTACTGTACAATCATCTACTTTGGAAGTTGGGTATTTCAGCCTCCAGTCTTGAACAATGAATTCAACTAAAGATTTGGCTACAGTTGCTTGAGTGGGAGATGATGCCACAATATCTACTACTTCCTTGTTAGATAGTACATCCCATACCCCATCAGTGGCCAACACAATGAACTCGTCCCTTTGTGTGAGATGACGATACGAGATATCAGGCATAGCAATGAGGCCGAAATCCTTGAGACATAAATCTCCAAATTATCTTTCCATTGCCAGACCAGGAGAGTCGTCATGGGGTAACCACACCCGTGCCACGTCAGGCTCGTCTAACAGTGAGAAAACCCGTCCTTTGAACTGCTTAATCCTCTCAGCTTCCTTTGGTAGCTTGGGCTTTAAATCCACAGTCAACTGCACTGCTATCAAATGATTGTCATTATCTCTCATGCCCAGAATTGCTCATGAGTCTCCTACGTTACCCATCACCAGGTCTTCTCCCTGTTTTAAAAGAGTCACTGCAGTAGTTCCACTACAAAAAGCACACCTGGTACATCCCTCGGACACCTGCGCATTCGCCTTGGCACATGATATCTACTACATATGGCACATCAAAAGTTGGACCTGCACACATTGACTGTCAACTCCTGGCCATTAATTGACACATAAACTCTGGTCGAAACCTGGGCGCACAGAGTAACTCTGTGTTTTTATTTTTAAATTTTTGGGAATTAATCCCACATGCATATGGTAAACTGAACTTTTGGCATTCATCTGAACCAACAGTCACATGTTCTCTCGATGAAGTGAGCCTGAGGCTGTGCTTTGGAGTTTCGCATTGGCGTTGGCTTGTGTGTTGTTTGTTGGTTTATGAAATGGTGCTAACTCTCGGTGTCTTGGAGATTGGCCCTCGGCCAATATACCTTTTGGAAAATATTTTTTTTTTTTTTTAAATTTATATTTTGAAAAACCAAAACAGAACACTCTGCATAAAGGCCGAGGGGCCAATTTTGGGTTAAAAGACCAAAAATTGATTATAAAAACCAAATTTGGCTAATAAACCACAAGAATAAATTTTTTCCATTCAAACCAATTCATAATTTTTGCTAAAAATGCACCGGAATTCGCCTTGAGGCTCGCGTGTAGGTACTCATCTTATGCTTGGTCAGTGTCAAGCGCTTTCTGCCACCTTCACTATGCGTCGTGAGCAAAAGCATAATGCCTAAAATAGATAGATATTATTCAGAATACTGATTCCCTATTATATAGGGTTCTAACAAGATCCACAATGTATTTTTGGTGGCTATGTTCAGATTTGAGTCATATTGGCATGGATCCATAGTGTATGTTTGGTGGTCATGATCTATCTTACTTGACATGGATCTTCGCATGTCGGCATTTATGATTTGAGTCATTTTTATTCTGAGTATGGGAATGCCTACCTCAGTGATGATATATTATTGTACTGTATTTCCTTGTTTGTTGGCAGGTTTCCGACCGACTGTTCCTTGTTCCCTACACACACTTGACAAAGTATTTCAATTATCACTCTGTTCTAACTTCATACTTTGGGGGGCTCTCCGTTACACATTATTTTCATCATCCCTATGACCGTTAATGATGTAAACCTATATGTTGCCTTCAAAGGGGTCAGTGGCCTGAGTTCCTGAAGAGCGAAGGGAGAAGAACTTTTCCTGAGAAAAGAAGTAGCATTTTCCTTTGTAAAAACCCTATAAAAAAGGAAGTTTGCAGGTTGCATTATAGCTAGGGTGTGAGAATGCCTGATTCTCATAGGATGCATCATATCTAGGTTGTGAGCAGTTCACATTCTGCTCTATAGGCAGGGTGTGAGAATGCTTACACGTGGGAAAAACGAGCGTTTTCTCGAATCTTCTAGAAGGCGAAACTTCCATGGTGAGGTGGCATCCAAGTGGTTTGGATCTTACTCAATTTCATGATTTAGTGGGATAATCGTAACCTCCTCACCTTATCCTCTTCATCTTATAAAAGGAGAGGAGCTCTCATGGGGAAGGGCTAAGTTGTTTTTTGGTTTGGAATTGTTATCTTGGTTAGAGTGGCTTTGAGATTTTCTTTGTCAAGATAGATTGTGAGTAGCTATCAGATCCATGGTCTCAAAATACTTGGAGCAAGAAGCATGTGGGGAATGAAGGAAAGTTGGAAGGGACCTTACAACATCAAGGCCATGGTTGTAATCTCTCTTTCACATTTGATATGATACAGTAATATGATTCTTTCCTATAAAGCTTGTTGTGTTTTATTGTATGATTCCTTGATCACATACATAGGTTTATATTGAGTTTATGCTATTACTGTCACTTTGGTTGGTTGCGTTCTTTTGCAAGTTCATCATTGTATGAGCATTGGAACGAAGCTAGGATGGCAATGGTGAGAGGAAGCATCGTTTAAATGGCATGTCACCCATCCCTCTTTAGTTACTAAATTCAATATTTAAAACTTAAGGAAAGCATCACGTTCTGGTGTGTTTTGTTCTAGATCTAGGTGGATCTAGGGAGATCAATTAGTGTCTGCACCTACCGATTTATCCGATAAAATTATGTGCTTTGCAGGGAAATCCATCCCTCGGTGTTATAACCCTAAAATGCACCATACAGGTTTACCTGGCATCAGGCCAACTCATGCCTTTTCCTAGCCAAAGCCATGCTGAGTAATTCCTCAAAAAACCACTTAAAACAAGCAACCCGCGCCCTAACTTCTCACTGGGCGCGG
>SNQJ01S0114990.1:28310-41107 GCA_010110895.2 Picea sitchensis
TGAGTCGATTCTTCCATTGTTTGCTCGAAAAGGGGTTGAGATTTTGGGTAGAAGGTTAAAAGTTAAATCTTAAGGGTCATTTTCTGCGTATAAGTTTAGAGCCCTAGCTTATTAGTCCGTAGGGTAGAATACCCCACAACACTCGGGAAACTTTGGATTGATAATCTCCCCCCACGTCAATTCTCAGTATGATTTCCATTTATGGGGTGAGACGAGGTCTCAACTGCGGCCCCCATTTCAACTAATTACCTTCATCGGGATCAGGATGAGGGATGACATCCATGAATGTTCCAGGTGGTCCCCATGACTTCTTCAAGTCAATCTTGACACCTCGAGGCCATGCACATCTTCTTATGTGACCAATACAGGAACTTTTGGCCTTTGGCACAACTCCTCTCCATCGCTCCTTCTTCAATGTGACCTAGGTCCATGACCCTACACAATTGCGCGATTGTGGGCACGACCAAGGTTGGTTTGAAAGAAAATTGATCGTGTCCCTGCAATTCAACATGAACTTCCATTCGTCCCTTTCTAAAAACCATGTTTATGATTGTGGCCCGCCCTTGAAAATTTAAAAACGTGCGCACCTTCTGACCCCGCAATGGAGCACGACCATTGATCTTGTCATCTGAGATGAGGCTTTATGATTAACGGCCCAGCTTTGGCACCTTTTAGATTGATGGATTGGATTTTCTCTTTTCAAATCGATGGTTGATATTTGCTTCACGATTCGGGCTTCGGACTTTGGGAAAATCAAAACTCAAATATTTGACTTCAGCTGCTTTTACCCGGAGCTATGGATCTGATGATGCGTTCTCTTGAATCGAACGACCGAGAATTACTTTGGACCTCCGGACTCTGGGAAATTCAAAAATCAAACTTCTTCTTTCAACTTCTTTTCACCCGAAGTTGGCGATAAATTGAAGCGTGTCCTCCTAGATTAGACGGTTAAGAAACACTTTAGCAGTTTGATACTTCGGCACTTCGGTGACTTTAGCACTTTGGTGTTTTGGAACTTTGAGACTTCAGCACTTCGGTGAATTTATCACTTCAACGCTTCGGCACTTCGGGACTTCGACACTTCTGGACTTTGGTGCTTCGACACTTCAACACTTCGGCAATTCCACACACTTCTCACTTCGAAACTCACGAAGCTTATTTACCCGAACACTTGGATCAACTGCCCCCTATCGCTTTAAATATCAACGAATCATGCTCTCTTCGGGCCTTTTGCTTCGATGCTATACTTCATGCAAAATTTAAGATTTTGAATGCCCACGAGCCACTAATCTGAAATCCACATGGAATTCTCATCGTTGAAAGTTGAACCTACCTTTTTGCTTGATTCAAGTCCAAAAAGGACCGCTCTGAGTGTCGCATTTTGAGCCCGCGACTGTGGCCTGTGTAAACAAAGACTTGGACGATTGGATAGGGGTTGGGAAAACATGGAGACTGGGGCACTTTAAACACAGAGGGGGGAAAACGAAAACGATTTTACAAGCCGAAGGGGAAACAACTTAAGAATTGGTCTGCGAAAGGAGAGAGATAGGTAAAAACACACACTTAGGTAGAAACCACAAACCCACAGGACTCTGACAAGTTTGTGCGATAAAATACCCAACGAATGGAGAAATACATGAACCCATAGGTGAGAGGGTACTTTCACAACTCTCCACTACTTTAAGAAATGCTCAATATGCACCTTAAGGTCAGACCATCCATCGAATAGTTGTGCATCTTTAAAATCTATACTCATCTCTTCTTTCAGTTGATCCCTACCTTGGAATCGACATCGGGTGGCGTTTTTTGCATCTTCCCACTCCATAATTGAGGATTTATGGGTGGCCCACAATCTAGCAGGGGTATCTTGCAGGATAAGTCAAGAACAAATATCCTTTGATCTGTTGCTATATTCTCTTCCATGTTGGCAAGAAAATTGTGTACCTTAGAGGTACCATCATGCATCGGGTGTTCTCTGACCTTGGTTCCAACCCATATCATTGTTATGACAGTTGTGCATTGTCTTGAAAATTGCTCGTATGAACCCTGCTGCCAACTGTCAAATGTTTCTTATGAATCCTCGTCAACAGACTATATGCTTCTCCAACTTACTGATCCATATGCAGTGGGATTTATGTAATCTGGTCTCGTTCCCATTGTTATGGTGTATAATTGGTCAAGAGTATTTGAATCCATATTGTGGTCCACTGGTTCAGTGTATCTTGGCCCTAAACATGGATCTAAGGGTTGAAATACTTTTATCCCATCTGTTTCAAACATCATGGTGTCCCTCTTCAGATGAATGATAGAATAGTTTTTGTATGCCCAATCGATTCCGAGTAGAGCAGGATAGGGATCCTTATCTCCCATGCTTTCGATTACCTAAAAATCGGTTGTGGTTTTAACTTCCGCAACATCTATTTCCACATTTTCCAGCCTTCCTACTGGGAAAATGCAGTACCGATTTTCCATTCGCAATTGGATCGGGGACTATACTAACCTAGGTTTTCCCAAATCTTTCCAGGTATTTTTGGGTAGGATGTTGACATCAGATCCCAAATCTAGCATGACATATTTTATCTCAAAATCATCTAACTGGGCTTCTAACCTAAATTATTTTCATGTTCGTACCTTTCTTCTTTGTAATCTCTGGGTATTCTTCTTAGGGAGGTTGGTCCTTACTAAGGCTTCTAGGGTTCCCTAATTTCCCAATATTAGGTACAGGGTGTTGCACAACTTCTCTATAAGTTGGTCATCCCATAAGATATCAAATAACAATTGAAACCAAAGATTGATTATTTTATCACAGAAACATGTAGGGGGGTGTTTTCCCTATGAAGCGACCCCCCTTTGCCGAAAAGAGGGAAACAAATGGGTCAAAAACCCACTTTTACTAGGTCTTAGTGATATAGTGCATATGGTTTAAGAAGTGTGTGGATCTGGGAGGCCAATCTCTACGCACCATGATCTACGGATAGGGTCCAATTTTGGACCCCCCCCCTCTGTTGCCTTTAATGGGCAGGGGGGGTCCAATATGGTGACGTGCAAGTTTCAACGAACAGGATTTAAGCACCCAGATCGACGATTGAGGTCTCATTCCAGAACCCCCTTGTCATTTTGCCTTTAATGGGGGGGGTCCGATATGGGAAGTTTCGTGTGCCCCCCCCGCCCCCCCTAAAACCCCTTATTCCTTCCTCCTTTGCTTACTGCCTTTGCCTCATGGTGACAAGTGTCCCCCACTCTGCCTCTCCTATTCCCCTGTCAAATCTCCCACTTCCTTCCTACCTTTCACCACCGCACACCTGTCCTCTACTCTCCTAGGTTTCATGTCCCCTTTTCCTTCGTCCCTCTTATGTCTCGACACTTATACCCCTAGGCTCCATGCCACTTCCACCTATGTACTATCAATCTTCCCGTGGCACTTCGCGTCTGGTATCACAACCCCCGTGTCTTCGTCATGTGGTTCATCCACCTCAACACCCCTCGTCTCACCTTCACATTGTTGGCACCATCGGCCTCCCTGTCAGATCCTCATCCACATTCACAGGTCGATCCCCCTCGTAGCCATCCAGTGAAGAAACAATGGCCAAGGAAAAGCCACCATGTTGTTTAAGAGCAGATTTGACTGGGCCTTACCTAATCCCGAGAAAGTAGTTATTAAGGTGGTTCAAAGTGGTTGAATGTCATCTCCTTCTATAAATAGAAGGCCATAAAGAGACAAAGTGTAGAAGGTGACTGTCAGTCTGGCCTAACAAAGATTGCATCTAATAGTCGACTTCATGGGTAGTCTGACCGAGGTCTGCATGAGCAGTCTCACAGAGGAACTTATCAACGCAAGGCCATGAATGTGTGGCATGATCAAGTTTCAAGAAATGGAGATAGTTCCAAGTATATGTAGGCATTTTTTCCATTTTGTTGTGTAGTTAGGCTCTCGTATTGTATAGTTTTGATGAAGCACTGGTTTACGGGGTTATGCATTTGTATTTGAGACTTCTTGTTTAATGAAAGTCATCTTCTTTCCATCTCTGTAAACACTATATTAAGACACTTGGAATTGGAGGATCCAGTCGAGGGTCATGATGTTGTAGGATGATGTACGGTTGATCACTGCAAAATTTAAACCAGTTTTAGTTAGTTACTTGTGTTACCTTTCCCTCTCACACTGAATATCTTGGAATTGGAGGATCTAGTCAAGTTGTTACAATAGTATTGCGATGCTCGGAATTGGAAGATCCAGTCGAGCCATCATTGTGTTGTTGTAGCTGTGTCAGTTTGACATATTTCAGTGTATTGTTTTTCTTCCCTGAGCTGCTGGAAGGTTGGATGCCCATAACAGTCTCATTCATATTCTCACCAAGGCTTCCATCTTCTCACCTTAAATTCAACTTATTGACGGAAGTTAGATCAAGACCTCTCCTGCTCGTGCATGCCTGGCCCAGTTTTATAAGTTAAAACAATATTCTCCTGGGTTTTCATCCATTCGAACACCCCCATTTATGTTTGTTACATATAAAACAGATGGGTATCAGGATTACTCCTACCTCCATCCAGGAGTGACTTCTGGTGCTAATAGTTTTGGAACCGTTGTCGGGGACGAAGTTTAAGATTTTCCCCGGGATTGAATGACATTGAGCCTCTGATTCTAAAGGTGCATCGGGCATCAGATCCCTCCAAGATTTCTATTGTGCACCTAACAAATCCACTGTGGTGACTTCATTGATGCAAACCCATAGGCGACCCCACTATTTCAACAGTGGCTTCTAGAGGGAGACATACAAGGTCTACTCCATAGCTGCCTTTAGCGACACCTGAAGCCGAACCAGAGAAGATTCTCAGAAAGGGAAAGGCCTTTGGAGGAGGTACTTATACTACTAAACCAGGTATTTCTGATGATTTCCATTGTTCTATAGGAACTCCAACCCCTACATCTCATTCTGTTTTATTACCTTCTGTTGGAGTTTCCCGAAGTTTGAAGTTTGGGAGTGTTCCTGCTGAGTTTTCTCCTCCTGGTCTTCGATTAGAGGGAGAAATCCTTTTCACTCCCATTTCTCCTTCGTTTGTACCCTGGTTCAGACCCAACACCTCAGAATATTTTCCTACCCTGGGTTTTACCACCCCTCCTCCTATTACTACCGCTACTGAAGAAAGGGAAACTTTTGTCTCTTTAAGCCCTGAAGCTCGTTCTCCAAATTCCTTGTTGTTTCCCTTTCCTCCTGTAAGCTCAATTCCAATTTCTCCTGATCAAACTCGTTCTCCTCCACCTCTTATCCCTATGGCAGGTGTCAATCCCCCTGTAAATAGAATGGATTCCATAGTGGCTGCCAGGTATGCCCCCTTAATCCTACCTCAGCCCATGAATCCTCTCCCTGCTGGAGATTACTTGAAGTATGTGCCTAAATTCACTGGAGAGGAGGACATAACTATTGAAGAGCACATTGCTACCTTCTACAGTTATGCAGACAACCTGAACATTGAAAATAAAGATGTTTGGATGAGAGTCTTCATCCAGAGCCTTGATGGTAAGGTTAGGAAATATTTTAGGGGACTGACCCCTGGATCTATTGCTGGGATTGAAGCTCTAGATAATGCCTTCTTGAGACAGTGGGGAGATAAAAAAGATTTTGTGTATTACATGAAAGAGTTTGGGTCCTTGAAGAAAAAGGAAGGAGAGTTTGTCTCTAACTTCTCCAAAAGATTCAATAAAATGTACAATAAGATCCCTGTTGAGATCAAGCCCACAGAAGCCTCTGCCAAAATCTCTTATGCTAATGCATTTGAACCTGACTTCTAGCTTCTGTTGAGAGAGAGGAGAGATACTTACCTAGCTCAAATGCAAGACGTGTCCGTACAAGTAGAAAGGGATGTGTTGGAAGTTGACAGGCTCAGAAATAAGGTTGTTACAGATAGAAGAAAGGGAATATCAGAGGCCTCAACCTCTGGCTCCTCTGTGCCTCACCCTCAAGTGGATGAATTTACTAAGATGGTGAAATCTCTTTCTGCAGAGATGGAGAAGATGAAATTGGACAGGAAGCAAACATACATAACTCCCCAAAACATTGATGACAGAGGCAACTTTAGGAGGCCAAATAATAATGTTCCTCAAATTCTCCCAAGAGAGCCCAGGAATAGAGACAGAGACGATTAGAAAATCCAGACTCCTCTTTAGAAAAACCATTGTCTTGGTGAGGAAGGAAAGGAAATATATGAGCATGATCCTGAGATCCATTGTCTTGGAGACACCCCGCCTTTTCCTTATTTGACTCAATCATCATACAAAGAGTCTCTCATGAATAGCCAGCTCAATGAGCTGAGCAAGGGAGACAAGGCTAGAAACAGCCAAAATAGATACAACCTCAGATCCAAGAAGAAGGTTGGAATGTTTGATGTTCCTGAGCAGCCTGCCTGAATAGAGAATACTGCCAAAGATATGGAAGACAACAACAAAGATAAGCAGACACAGACCCCTCCTCTAGTGGTCAAAGCCCCTGTTCCTGAAGTAAAATAAATCCCAAAGCACCCCTCCTCCTTTAGTTTTTAGCATGAAATTCATAAAATCAGAATCCCTGTACCCCTCTCTGAACTGGTCAAACATGAAGATTTCAAAAAGATCCTCTCCAAGCTATTGTAGTATGAACCCTCATATCGTCCCACAGACTCAATCAACTTGCAAGATGAAAATCTTGAAGTAATCCTAGGTACTATGGTAGAAGACAAAGATGATTCATCCCCTCCCTTCTACACATCCCTGAACATACATGACAAGGTGTTGCATAATTGTTTGATGGATTTAGGGGCCTCCCATAATCTCATGCCTAAAACTGTCATGGAAGAACTTAGGCTGGAGGTCACAAAATATTACCATGACTTGCATTCTTTTGATTCTAGAAGGGGCCAATGTCTAGGAGTCATCAAAGATCTGGTAGTCTCTTTTTTCCAGCTACCCATGAAGAGTGTGGTCATGGACATTGTAGTGGTTGATGTCGCCCCCAATTTTGGCATGTTTTTGTCAAGATCTTGGATAAAAAGACTTGGGGGAACCCTGCAAATGGACCTCACCTATGATATTATTCCAGTGTTTGGGAGGGGACATAAAAGGTTGTACAGATAAGCCCTATTAGATTATATAATCGGTGATGAAAACAACCCCACCAACCATCCTATATTTTCCCTTGACACGGAATTGGGGTCCATTTTACTACAGCTCATTGATGCTCCCGATCCTCCTCTAAAACTCAAAATACATCCCACTGCCTCTCATGGTTTTTTCCCCACCACCTCTGTTTGGAAAATGTTTTTCGATGGAGCTTCCTGCAAGGAACGTGTTGGTTCTGGAATGGTGTTTATCTCACCAACTCAAGAGACCATACCCCTATCCTACAAATTAAAATTTCAAACTACCAATAATGTGGTAGAGTACGAAGCTCTTGTGTTGGGTTTGAGGGATGCAAAGGACATGGGAATCAAAAATGTGTCTGTGTTTGGAGATGCATATTTGGTTGTAAAGAAAGTCAGAAATATTTACCAAGCTAAGCATCCGAAGCTGAGATCTTATAGGAATGAAGTGTGGGATTTGATAGACAGTTTCTTCTTGGATTTTAGCATTTCATTCATTCCTAGAGAAGAGAACACAATGGCCGATTCCTTAGCCTCTTCAGCAAGCAATTTCAAAGTTCCCCTGCCACCCAAGCTCAGGTATGATATATAAGTAAAATACAGGCCCTCTATAACAAACAATGTCGAACATTGGAAAGTATTTGAGGATGATCTTGAGATCAAAATATTCCTGGAAACAGTTGATGATTTTTCTGCATTACAGATAGACCAGGATCATGAACCTGAAAGTAACTCACATACCGATGTTTTTTTAAAGAGAATTGATAATCATCACATTGTGCAGTTACCAAGCAATCACATTCCAAAGGGACTGGTCCCTATGGAGAGGATTTTTGACAATAATGATGTACCAGTAAAATCTAAGAAGCTTATCAATGATGTTGACATATATGAATGAAATATTGGTACAGAGGAAGATCCTAAGTTCATCAAATTTTCAAGCATCCTGACGAGAGAGAAGAGGACTGGATATGTTGAGATTTTAAAGCAGTTTGTTGATGTGTTCACTTGGACATACGAAGATCTCAGAAAATATGATACAGTTGTCATTGAACATAAGATCCCACTGAAGGAAGAGGCCAAACCATTTAGGCAGAAGCTAAGACAGATCAATCCTATGTTGTTTCCTATCATGGAGAAAGAGGTAAAGAAGCTGGTGGATGCCCAAATCATTGTGCCTTTGAGGTATTCAGAGTGGGTGGCCAACTTGGTCCCAGTAAGGAAGAAGAGTGGGAAATCATACTTTGTGTTGATTTCAGAAACCTGAACAAAAGCTCAAAGAAGGACAATTACCCCTTGCCCAATATGGAACATATATTGCAAAGGGTAACAAGAGCATCCAGGATTTCCATGATTGATGGCTTCTCTGGCTACAATCAGATTTTTGTCCTGTTGGAGGACAGAGAAAATACAACATTCACCACTCCTTGGGGTACATTCATGTATGCCAAAATTCCCTTTGGTTTGACGAATGCAGGGGAAACCTTTCAACGAGCCATGGATATCACTTTTATTGGAGAAAGGGACAAGTTCGTGGTCATATATCTGGATGACATCACTRTCTTCTTCAAGTCTGACAGAGAGTACTGTGAACATTTAAAAAGGATTTTCCTGAAGTGTAGGAAGTTTGGCCTCTCCTTAAACCCCAAGAAGCCTATGTTTTCCATCAAGGAGGGAAATKTTTTGGGCCACATAGTATCARCTGAAGGTGTCATGATTGATCCCAGCAGAGTCAAAGAAATCCAAGTCCTGTCACTCCCGAGATCTAAAAACGATGTCCAGGTTTTCCTGGGAAAAATTAATTTTCTAAGGAGGTTTGTTTCCAACTTTGTTGAGATGGTAAATCTTATAATAGCCATGTTGAGGAAAGGAAATGAAGTTAAATGGATTGTTGAGTCTTGAAATTCCCTTGATCAGATAAATAAATCCTTGACTGAAGCTCCTGTGCTTATCAGTCCTGATTACTCAAAGGATTTCCTTATTTTCTCTTTTACTTCATTTGATACTGTTGCAGTTGTCTTATTGCAGAAAAATGTTGAGGGTTTGGAGAAGCCCATTTCTTTCTTCAGTCGAGAATTGAGAGATGCAGAGATCAAATGTGACATTATGGAGAAGAAGGCCTATTCCTTGGTGAAATATCTCAAAGATTTCAGAGTCTATGTCTTGCATTCAAAAATCATTTCATATGTCCCTTTAGCTACTGTGAAGGAGATCCTCATTCATATAGACATAGATGGAAAGAGGAGAAGATGGATCACCAAGATCCTTGAATTTGACCTGGAGATGAAG
Organism: Picea sitchensis; assembly: GCA_010110895.2. Classification (NCBI taxonomy): domain Eukaryota; kingdom Viridiplantae; phylum Streptophyta; class Pinopsida; order Pinales; family Pinaceae; genus Picea; species Picea sitchensis. Next base: position 37,713 of record SNQJ01S0114990.1, read on the forward strand.
CCCACCAAATTGATCAAAGGTCAAGTCCTGACCAAGTTGTTGGCTGAAGCAAATTACAGAGCTTTGGGGGTAAACTTTGTCAAAAAATGCTCAAAAAATCAACAGGCCAAACTGTCTGATACAAATGTTCAGGAAGACCCACCATTAGCAAGATATCCTTGGTAAAAGGATGTCATATATATTCTCATAGAATTAAATCCTCCTGATGGAATAGGGAAAAGTAAGGCAAGAGATTTAAAGCTCAAAGCAGTCAGATATTTCCTTATCGACCAAGTCTTACATTGGATGGACCCTCTAGGAGTGCTTCTGAGATGTTTAAACCCACAAGAGGCCCAAAGGGTTATTTTTTATTTTCATAGCAGCCTATGTGGGGGGCACCATTTCTAGAATACCACAGCCTATCAAATTCTCAGGGTTGGGTACTACTGGCCCACCTTATTCACCGATGTCTGCAGAAAGGTCAGAGCCTACATCAAATGCTAAAATTTCTCAGGAAAGCAACAACTCAAATCTCTGCCACTAAAGCCTATAGTAGCTTCAACACCCTTTCAAAAATGGGGGTTGGACTTCATTGGAGAGATTCATCCTCCTTCAAGTGGTCATCACATATGATCTTGACTGCAACAGATTATTTCACCAAGTGGATCGAATTTATCCCCACTAGGAGTTCTTCACACAAATTTTTCATCAGCTTCTTGGAGGATATCATAGAAAGGTTTGGTTGTCCCTACAGATTTTTCACTGATAATGCCACGTCTTTCAAATATGAGCCTCTGGTTAGGTTCTGTGAACAGTTTGAGATTTCACTAATTCATTCCACTCCCTATTATCCTCAAGACAATGCACTAGCAGAGTCTTCCAATAAAATTCTTATCAATCTCATTAAAAGAATATTGGAAGATAATAAGAAGGCTTGGGATTCAAAACTTAAATTCGCTCTGTGGTTTGATCAAGTGAAAGCCAAGAGGTCCTTAGGCACCTCCCCTTTTCAGATTTTTTATGGGACAAAAGCTATATTTCCCACTCAGCTAGCTCTACCTGTAGCCAAATTCTTTCAGGATTATGAAGGGGAGCTAGACGATATGGTTAGAAGAATTCATCAACTGGTGGAAGTGCGAGAAACTAGAGAGCAGTCAATGGAGAGAGTCCATGATCAGTAGAAAAATATCAAGCAAGCCTTTGATAGGAAGGTCAGAAAAAGGGAATTTAAGCTGGGATATCTAGTGCTTAAGTGGGATGCAACCAGGCAAGACAGAGGGAAACACAGCAAGTTTGATGCCCTCTAGATTGGGCCCTTCAAGATATCTGAAGTATTGTTGAAAAAAACCTATAGGTTGCAGGATTCAGAGGGAGAAGAAGTTTTTAATGCCCTAGTGAATGGGCATTTCCTGAAGAAATGTTTTGTTTGAGCCTTAACTGGCTCTTCTGTTGTTGTAAATATTGTTTTCGGTTTGTTTTCGGTTTCAATAACGGACTCCATATCCCAACAACAAGGCACTGAAGCTGCAAAAAGAGTTCTTGGAAGCCTGTAGGGGGCATTCCATCCCCCATGGAGCCTAATGTTATCATAGAAACATGTAGGGGGGTGTTTTCCCTATGAAGAGACCCCACTTTGGCGAAAAGAGGGAAATAAATCGGTCAAAAACCCACTTTTCCTAGGTCTTAGTGATCTAGCACATATGGTTTAAGAAGTGCATGGATATGGGTGGCCAAGATCTACACACCCAGATCTATGGACAGGGTCCAATTCTGGACCCCCCCCCATGTGTTGTTGCCTTTAATGGGAGGGGGGGTCCGATATGGGGGCATGCAAGTTTGAACGACTAGGATTTAAGTGCCCAGATTGACGGCTGAGGTCTAATTCTGGTCCCCCCTCGTCATTCTGCCTTTAATGGGGCGGGTGTGATATGGGCAGTTTCGTGTGGGCACCCACTAAAACCCCTTACTACTTCCTCCTTCGCTTATCGCCTTTTCCTTCTGGTGACAAGTGTCCCCCACTCTACCTCTCCTATTCCCCTATCACATCTCCCGCTTCCCTCCTACCTTTCACCACCGCACACCTATCCTCTACTCTCCCAGGTGTCATGTCCCCTTTTACATTGTCCCTCTTATCTCTCGACACCTGTACCCCTAGGCTCCATGCCACTTCCACCTGTGTCCTATCCATTTTCCCATGGCACTTCTCGTTTGGTGTCACAGGCCCCGTGTCACCTTCACCTGGTGCTTCCACCTCAACACCCCTCATCTCACCTTCACATTGTTGGTGCCATCGATCTCCCTACCAGATCCTCATCCACATTCGTAGGCTGGGCCCCCTCATAGCCATCTAGTGAAGCAGCAGCGACCAAGGAAAGGCTGCCACATTTTCCAAGAGAAGAGTTGATCGGGCCTTGCCTAATCTCGAGAAAGAAGTTATTAAGCTGGTTCACGGTGGTTTAACATTGTCTCCTTCCATAAATAAAAGGTTAGAAAGAGACAAAGCGCAGAAGGTGATTGTCAGTCTGGCCTGACAAAGATTGCGTCTAACATCCGATTGCATGGGAAGTCTAACCGATGTTTGCATGAGCATCCTGACAGAGGAAATTATCAACACAAGGCCATGAATGTGTGAGATGATTGTGTTTTAGGAAATGGAGCGAGTTCCAAGTATATGTAGGCATTTTTGCCATTTTGTTCTGGTCGATGGTTGAGCTAGGCTCCTGTATTGTATATTTTTTATGACGCATTGGTTTATAGGGTTATGCATTTGTCTTTGAGACTTCTTTTTTAATGAAAGTCAACTTCTTTCCATATCTGTAAACATTGTATTAAGACACTTGGAATTAAAGGATCCAGACGAGGGTCGTGATGTTGTAGGATGATGTATGGTTGATCACTGCAAAATTTACACCAGTTTTAGTCAGTTTCATGTGTTACCTTTCCCTCTCACACTTAATAGCATGGAATCACTTAATAGCATGGAATCACAGTGATGGTCAGTCTATCAACAATCACCATTATTACACTCTTTCCTTCAGACTTAGGTAACTTTGTGATGAAATCCATCGAAAACTCCTCCCAGCGTTGACTTGGGATGGATAATGGTTGTAAAATACCTGGGGTCTTAATTGTTTCCACCTTATTTTGTTGGAAAACCAAACATTCTGCCACAAACCTTTGAACATTAGTTTTAAGTCCATCCCCAAAAAAACCTTTCTTGACTCTATGGTAGGTTTTCAAAAATCCCGAGTGCCCTCCTACTGGAGAGTTGTGCAATTCCAATAGTACCTTTTGTTTGAGTTGGGAGTTCTTACATAAATATAAGCGATCTTTGTAACATAGTGAATCATTTTTCCATGTAAATGTATCTGATGCACTAGAATCCTGCTGCAACCTTTGAATGAGAGTCCACACTT
>SNQJ01S0114991.1:14427-28118 GCA_010110895.2 Picea sitchensis
GCGAACTCTCGGCCATGCATGGCGGAGAGTTTCAGTTAACTGACAAAAAGCCTCATGTCTCGGCGGAAACTTCCCTGATTTTTTGCTTTGTTAGGTACTCGCGGGTTGTTTTGGGCTAGCCCGCGGATGCCCGCGTGCAGTAAAGGGACAGCAAGCGGTTGCTCGTGCCCAGTGAGAAGTTAGGGCGTGGGTTGTTTGTTTTAAGTGGTTTTTTGAGGAATTACTCAGCATGGCTTTGGCTAGGAAGAGGCATGAGTTGGCCTGATGCCAGGTAAACCTGTATGGTGCATTTTAGGGTTATAACAGGGACATTCTACCTAGCGAGGATGGTAATCTGACAAAAAATAAACAATAAATTTAAACCTGTCCTGATGTACGACATTACTTGTAGACAAAGCTGACATGAAGTATGTATGGTTAAGCTAAGGTTAATGAACTCCATAAACTTTCCATTGGGAACTAACTCTGAGACTATCTTTAAACTCTCTTTCCTACCTCTTCTTATCTATATATAGGATCTTTTATCCTATAGGTGGGGCCATCTTTTAACCGTCTCATCAGACCAATCTGTGAAATTTATCTCTACACTTAACAAGCTGTAAATCTTCGACTATTGGGAGAACTGTCTGGTTTCCTATATTTTGTATTGTGAGGTGTCACAATACTTAGGTGTGGGGTAGGGGTTCATGAGGTTACAAATGATAACATTGCCTAGAAGAAGTAAATATTTGTAAAAAATTATGTGTATTGTTTTCATGATATAGGCTATTACATCAACAGTCATTTTGTTTTCGAAATACTAATTCCATGTGTGTTATAAACTGTTGTACATCTCCTTAACAGACCACTTAATTGGTTTATTGTCGTTACAGACTATTCATTACAGAGTTATGATTACATCCCTTATAAAATGCAAGATAGAGGTATGGATTGTGTGAGCACGATGGCAAAACAAATAATAATGAAACACTCTTATCCTGTCTTTGCTCCTATTCACTGTGTTCGTGGCCTATGAGGAATCAATTGCCTCAGCCACAAAGCTCCCAAGAGTTGGAGACCGTTGGTTTAAACACCACCAATTGCCAAGAGCAAACTATAAACGGGATTTTCAAAACCAAATTTCAGAACATCTATGGACCCTAGGGATACTCCAAAGAGCGGATAAAAGAGGAGCTAATCAACCCTCTCATAGTCATCACAAGATTGATCACATGTGAAGGTAGATATTCTGTCTTTAAAGCCTATCACTTTCGATTATTATCTCACTTTCAGTTTAATAAGCCATTGAATTTTCCCTTTTACTTCTTAAAGAGTCTCGAGACGATGTCTTCCCAAGTAAGGAAGAATGTAACTAATCTCCATAACAACTTATTTCACCATGGCCTTATCAAACTACTTGTATTAGACGAGTTGGAGAAAACGTGGGCTGAGTTCATTTACCAATTTACAAAACCTCACCTTACAATCAAGACTAGCAATAAGACTCTTGATCTAGGGACTATTACTCCACCCAAACCCTGATGCTCAAGCTATTCCTTTACCGAACCAAAAGTCCAAGAAACTTGTTGATACCCCTGCAGCCTCATCAGGAAAGAAGACCAAGAAGCCTATTTCTAATTCATGGCACGAGGACGTGCCATATCTTTGGTCTGGGGGGAGTTTCCTGAGCTAAAAAACGCTAAGCATTGCCCATTTGTATAGCAAACCCATGAGAAGAGGAAGTAGGATTTCTGTCAAAATTCTATCATACTGTCTTTTTAAAAAGTCTTGGGATATTATATCAGCAATTGTTTGTATTGGTATGCTAAATTATATACTGCTGACATCATTGTGTGTGTTATAATCTTGTTGTGCATTTTTATGTTTATGCTATAGAAGACCGCTTATACTTAACTACTCTTTGTGACAAATACATAGCGATAATAACTGCTAAATACTTACTACCATCTGTATTACAAGCTTATGAAAAGAAGAACAATTGTTTGAATTGTTACATATCGATGAAAGGAAATAAAAATTCTCCTGTTCACCGTGCCTACCAGTACAAACCAAGCCTTTCGTTAGTATTTTTCAGTTCTGTCAGTCACCAGTGATCAAATTTACTCTTTCATGCGATTGATAGGGTTATTAGGTCAAATTGTTATATTTTCAAAATAAAATTATCAAATACAATTTGATATATCTTGGTTGTAACATTTTCATTGGTGTGTCGAGGTGTCATTACTACTCCCTCTACTCATCCAAGGTCATAAATTTTCATCATGGTCATGTCATCATTCCTTGTCATAAATTTTCAAATGATTGTCTTGGTCAAAGTTCTACTTCAAAATTGGTTTCTGAATTAAGGAAGATGAATTTGACAAAAGTGAAAGAGGTTTTTGTCAATCATAGACCAATAAACAAAAACCTCCTTCATTTTATGCACAGGTGTTATTATTTGAGAGAAATTACCCAAATATAGTCGCTATAGGAGGGTTTCTACACATTTGGACAACTTGACTTCAAGACAGTTTTTCAGAGGTTTTGATAAGGCATTTTCAGTGCTTGATGGTTCCATTGTGTAGAATACATCATCAAATTTCCACCCATACCACTTTCAGCCCAAAAATCCTCTAGGAAGGCCTCCAAAATCCCTATCAAAGACCACATTGTGCTTCTGCTAAGAGCACGATGCGCTTCTGCAAGTTTTGAGTAACCAACTTCAAGCTGGGATTATGAACAAATGGGAAAGCAATTTTGAAACTTGGAGAAGGTTTTAATTCATAACATACCAAAACACAATAACCTCTCTCAATTTTTGAATATACTTTATGGTTTGGGATATATTCTAACATCTTAGAGGCCCATGCTTTCAGAAAATAAAACACTTTGTTTTTTCCTGTTTTAGTCATATTTTATTTTCGTGTTTTCCTAACAACTGGAAGTGAAGTTTTGAAAACCAAGAAAGATTTTTATCAAGGACATATTAAAAAACAATAACCTCTCTCAGTTTCTAAATATACGTTATGGTTTTGGATATATTCAATTCTCTTAGAGGCCTAGTTTTTCAGAAAATAAAACACTTTGTTTTTCCTGTTTTAGTCATGTTTTCTTGGCGTGTTTTCCTAACAACTGAAAGTGAATTTTTGAAAACCAAGAGACATTTTTGTCAAGGACATATTCAAAAACAAAAACCTCTCTTAGGTTTTACACAGGTTTTATTGTCTTGTAGTTACAGGTGTCACTTTGATACCTATTTTTCACAAGTTCGCCAGGCCAGAATTATTGCGCGTATGGGAAGTCACTTTTGGAACTAATTTTGCAGAGGTAAAATTGTTGTTTTACATGGTTTAAAGGATCAAGGGTATAATATACATCTCAAGGCTTCCTCACATGTCATCAACAGCCTCCAAAAACTCCAAACCCTCCAGTTCAAACTTAGAGAGCATGAAACACTGAGTTGTCATTTACGCCATGATAACGTTGTCCTACAAGCCAAGATGAATTCTCTACAGTGTTAGGTTGATGATATTACTGCCACCAATAATAGTCTCTGGGTGCAATCGAAACACCACAAAAATCCTAAGTCAAAATCCCTTGGGCAAGAGGAAGAAGCTTCTAAAGCTAATCCACCCCCTTCTTCGCAAGTTTAGTCATGAAGGGCAATTTCTTTTTGTTTGTAGTGGGACCTACAAAATCTTAGGTGTGGAGGTAATGTTGGGCCCACGATATGATCTATTTTATGACAGTAATTAGATACTTTTGTCGAATGTATATATGTGTTTTTCATGTTTTGGAGAAGCTTTTTGAAGAATTTTGTGCCAAAACGCTATGATCCACACCAGGTATGCATAATTCTTGTTTTATGATGATCTTGAGTATAATTCAGTATGATTTTATGTTTCCAGGAATCCAATTCACATTTTTTGGTGTTACACGGAAAAAACGCATCATATTTCTGCTTCCGGCACTCGGTCCGGCACTCCATCCGGTACTCGATCCGATACCCGGTCCGGCACTTCGTCTAGCACTATGTCCTGCACAAAAATAATGGGCGATTTGGCGGTTATGGTATTGGCGGCCAGCGATAGGTGAATTAGGAACGTGGGTTTTTCTTCTGCTTACCCCCTCTAGCTATTGAACTCTTAACAACTCCGTTTGGGTTGTTAAGCTGTGCGATTATTGGCTCGCTCCGTTTCGGCAGTTAGGGCACCATTAATGTAATTTGTTGTTTTTAGAAGTGGTTTGACCCTCCAATGGTGGACCACTTGGTCGTAAAAGCTTATAAATACCACTGTGGTGGTCATACAATAGAAAAGGAAGATAAGAAGTAGTGTGTTAGAGGCAAATACGATTTTGGTTCTGTTTTGCCATTTTCGTTTTGCTGGAATTGTATAAGACTGCGCTTTTAGTTTTAATGACGAATTTGTGTTGTTGAAGATCGTGGTGTGCATTTGAAGAGTGACCATGACTGCTGGGGGGGGCACCAGCAGTCTGGGTAACTGTTCTATCATTTTGTTTATGAATTACATAGCATAAATGTCTTTTTGTTTTATTTTCTGTACATGAAATGTTATTTTACTTCTTTGCTATTTAATTTGTTGTTTATGATTTAATTGTTTTAAAATAGTTTTTGCAGGTTGTTATGAAGAATCTTGTCAATATGTACTGACTTTGTAGTTAGTGGAAGCAAGCTTGTTGATTTAGATACTAACCCCGTGTGTAGTTAAATGGTAGAATAGACTTTCTTCATGTTGAAATAGAAGTTAAAACAGAGTTTTAGGACAGAAATTTAATTCATGCTTTCTTTGACAGGGTTTCGGTGGATGGATAGTGGTAGTGTTAGTTTTTATTTGCAAATTGCTTATTCAAATGCTATTTAGTCTTTGTTTATCTATTGGTTAGCTAGTTTACTCATTTCATTACTTGTCATGTGCTAGAATAGTGTTTAATTTATGTTTATGAGCATTTCCCTTTTTGCAATTTGAATTGTTAAGATAGAGCTAGTTTAGTTTACGTTATGCAATTTCTTGCTTAGATTTAGGTTGCAATTTCAAGTTGTAGTTAATGATTGAATTTAGTATAGTATAAGTTTGCTTATATTAGTATAGAATGCATTTGAATTTCATAGATTAGAAGACCGTTTCTTGCTTTCATAGAGTAGAAGATAGCTTTCTTGCTTTCATAGCTTAAGAGATAGTTTCCTTGCTTTTGTAGGATAGATAGTCATTTTCTTTGGTAGGTTAAAGAATAGTTTTCTTATCATAGGTTAAATATTAGTTGTTAATTCCTCTTGCTTTCAATTTAGTAGATTTCCTTTTGTAAATTAGAAATAGTTGTGAAGATTAGTTTAAGAATAGAGTTCACTTGTTTCTTAGTTTAGTTAGTTGTTTATTGAGTAGTCTTAAATTAATTTACTTGTTGTAGAAGTTATCCTAGGCTAGTTAGTTGTTTACTTGCTTTAATAGGTTAGTTTCTTACTTGTCTATTTTGCTTTGATAGGGTAGTTGCTTGCTTATTTACTTGATTTCATAGGATAGTTGCTTATTGAATTTAAGTAGGCTAGTTGAAGTAGTTTGTTGTTGTTATTTGCTTATTAGATGAATAGTTTGCCTTTGCTTATTGTTATGCTTAAATAGTTTGATTTTGCTTATTATTATGAATGAACTAGTTTGCTTTAACTAGGGTTTTCATTTGTTTTTCTAGAACTATCCATCGATCCTCCGTTCAAAGGTTACTTAGGGTACATAGCTTGAATTTCTTAGTAGGGTTTCATCATTAGTAGTTTTTGCTTGAATAGATTAGCCCTTAGATAGCCACTTCCTTAGTTAGACTATACTACTACCAATCCTTCTACCTTGGCATATATTTTGCTACAACTCTAAATTTACTTACCCCAGGTTGACAATTTAATTGAGGGTTTTTAGTGTGTTTTTAGTGCATATAGAACACCCACCAATACGTAGCGACAAAGAAACAAACTAATTGAGAAGGGAAATATTCTTTTTCATGTAGTTCAGGACACCGGATATCAATGTGTTATCACCTAGCCTAGGGATAACTAAGGAGATCATGTATCGAGGCCCACAGGTCCTAGACATGGAGTATCGAGAGCCAGACGACTTAAGCATGTCCTCAGAGGGCCCCTCTTTTCTTCAGTGCAGTCTGTTAACAAATAAGGTTGTATGGGTCAACAAGTCTTCTTTGTTTTGAGTTTTGAGTCACAGGGTTCATAGAACATAAGTTCTGAAGTCCTTAGGTTGTGTTCATAAAAGTAATTTTGGTTCCAAAATGAATAAGGTTATGTTTAGCCTTGGTCTAAAGTTTGAGTCATTTGATTGTTGTCATGACAAGGTATAAACCCTCATAAGTCACACTTTTGATTTTTGTCATGGCCTTGACGTGTCCCACCTCTAGCTTGTACCTAAGATTTCCCTTTGTCACTATCGTTCCGCTCAAGTGTCAAGTCTAGTCAAATTTTTGTGTTGCCAACTCACTAGGAGAGTTCACAGCATACTCCAAGTAACTTTTGCTCTCATTTCTCATTTTAACCATACTCCAAGATCCTACATTTTAACCATTATTTAGGATTTATGTCATTAGGTCTTCTAACAACCTCCTTGAAGTGTGTAATCCATGTTTGAAATCGGCGTTGCAAATTGGCAAAAGAGGAGGGTTGAAGCTTGGATGGTACAGGCACATCTATTCAATTTGGATGACATCCACATCAAGCTTAGGATTATCAGGTACTCCATGAGGTTTTACATACCATTTTAAAGGCTGAGACAAGGGTTTTTGATGTTTTATCATTGGCGTTGTGAACTGGAAAACATGGTCGTTGCGAACTCATTTCCTATAGCAATTGCTTCTAAAGATTTGATCATAACTCTAACACAGTGATGTGGGTTTTTCTAAAAACTTTTGTGGAGGAGAATGATAATGGAATTGACTTGCTGACCAATTTTCATCTTGACCCATTTTGGAATTTGAGAGATAAAATTAAAACACCAGTGCACTGCAAACTGGCGCTGCAAACTCTCTGTTTTTCATAGTTTTTGGATATTCACCTTGTTTAGAGGTTTCCACCTGTCAAGGAGGGTTCAAATGACTTCTCAGACATCAGTTAGATGTTAAAGGACACATGCACCTAATATTTAGCTCCATTAAAACCTCATGCAGTGAGTTAGCAATAGATTTATTAATGAATTACAACAACTTCTTGAAAATTAGTAATTTGTTGGATCCTTATCTCTTTGACTGTTGTCACCTATCTCCATGTCCTAGAATCCAATGGAAGAGATGGGTTTCAACCTCCTATTTATATTTTGTATGTTATTTTCTATTTAATGGGTGAGACGAATCAAGAGAGGGGTTCATTCCATGACCCAAGATGGATAGAGACTCATATTTTACACTGTCTATGTAGCAGAAGAGTACTTCTTACTGCATGTATCAGACTTAAGATTCTATGGATAATGAATCAATTATTTTTCCTACCATCTTGTTGTCTTCTAATTATGATCACAATCCAGTGAAAGATTCATTTGATTGTTTTATAACTTGTTGTAATAGAGGATCTGTTGTAATGTTGTTTACAAATATATTAAAATTCATCTCTTTGATTATAAGAATTTCTTATTTCAGAGAGTTCTACTTTATATGTATGTCATACTACCTGATGTAGATGATAGGTATTTCACATTCTTCTTATCAAGTCTTCCACCTACTCATCTTATTTTCTATTACCCTGATCAAAGTTATTTAGAGGCTTATTTGCTGGTGCATATTGTGTGAAGTAAGTTATGATTGACATTATTTTCATAGTCTTTCATCCATTTTTCATTTACTACAATTTTTATCTTCCACACTTTGATGGGTACTGGGCTTGCACTCATAGAAGTTTGAGTGTGACTCTCAGTGCTAACATTTTTGGCGTCGTTGTTGGGGAGCAAAGTGTGAAGCAAGCTTCACTGGGAGAATGACACAGATCCAACTCTTGATGGTAGAAAAGAGAGGGACACATAAATTGACTATAATCATCTACATGACAACTCCAAAATCAAAGACTCCATTGGAGGAAGGATCCTGCCGACAGAAAGATGAAAATATGAAAGGGAAAAATCAGGTATCAGCACATTAGTCTTCTCTATGAACTTTTTTTCTTCTTCATCAGTTCATTCATGTCTTTCCCTTTACATATAAAAAGGATTATCCTTTGCTTTGTTTACTCTGATGATCATCAACATTCATTTTTATTTCCCTCTTTGGAAGAAGAAGGTCTCCATTCTGCATGTGTTGTAGATGTTGATCATGTCTCCTCATCTCAGCCTATTGAGAAAGATCAAGTTCATATCTCAATCCCTCCTGAAATTGAGCAGCCTTATAGTCGTGGGAATCATGAGGTGGATTTACCTTCTAAATTCTTTGTTATACCTTGCAATCAGCTTGTTAAACCTCGTTTTCAGCCCACTACTACTCAAACTAGAATAAGAGAGAAAATGTTTAAACCTTTAAGGCTTCCATCTCATCTTCATCCTTATCCTCGTAACTTCTTTGAGTATCTTTCTCATTTTTCTAGAGAAGATCATATCACCGCCGAGAAGCATTTGGGAGCTTTTGAGAACTTTGTCGAACAGTTTGAGAGGGTACATGAAAATGTTACTGTGAGGTTATTTTCCAAATACTTGTTTGGTAATGCTTATTTGTGGTTTAAGGGTTTGGGAGTTGATTCCATTAGTTCTTGGACTGAGTTATATTATGAATTTTCAAAGCATTGGGGTGAGAATAAGTCCTTTGATCAACACCTAGCTGATTTTCATGTTTTGAGGAGAAAAGAAGATGAAGCTCTGGTTATCTTCAACATGAGGTTGTATAGTTTTTATCATAGCATGCCATTGGAGATCCTACCTTCTGAGACTGTAGCTATCGTTTACTACATAGCAGCTCACCATACAGATCTTATCCTTCTCCTGAGACAAAGGAAATCTTCATCTTCAAGACGGTTGTTTGAGGATGTTGAATAAGTCGAGGAGAACATCTGAGCTTGCAAGAGGATTCAAGATCATGCTTACTTTGAAGATCTACATGCACAAGAGTAGCAATAAGAGTGTAAGTGTGTTTTAGATTTGGAACAAAATTCTTCAATGTTTTCAAAAATTTTCATGGACAAGGATGTACATCATGCTTATGCTCATTTTCCAAATCATTTTGAGCATGCATTAATGGATACTTATATAGATAACTATATATTTATAGCTGATCACAATCATAATGTTTTAACTCCTACTATACAATTATCATATGATATTTTTTTAGAAGAGTAAATTGTCACTCTTGATGATCAAGAGTTGATCTCGAAAGAACGAGCAACTCACATATTTCTTAGTAAAAGCGAATGTGTGCATTGGCAAACATCTTTTCTGAATCAACATGATTGTGATCTTGGTTTTGAGGATCCAGTAGCATCTTTATTGGAGTCATATCTTTCAATTTTTTTGAAGATTTCATATTTCATCATTTCATCAACACTTGTGGGTGAGCGTGATTTTCTAAAAAAGTATCTATGGTTGTTGTTATATTTATGTTATTTAATCAGTGGCAGAGATGGGATTCATTCAATCATGAATTTACTTGAATGGTTGTTGTGGAGGAGAATGATAATGGAATTGACTTGTTGACCAATTTACTTGAGAAAACTAGAGATCTGGTTAGAATAGGGTAGTGTAGGTAATAAGCTTGCTTCCCAAGCATTTGTTTTTCTTCAGTTTGCACAGTGTGATCAGATTTGAAGTATGAGGTTAGTTTGCAACAGGTTTATTAGTTTGCTTGAATAAGTGGTAGATTTTGGTAGTGTTATAGAGGTTGGTTGCACAAATGACTCCATAGCCCAATGGATAAGGCATTGGAACTCCATGTTCTTGGTAGCTCATAGGGAGCATGCCATCCCTTGTGGATCAAGATGTTAACACATAAGGTTGTATGGGTCAACAAGTCTTCTTTGTTTTGATTTTTGAATCACAGGGTTCATAGAACATAAGTTTTGAAGTCTTTAGGTTGTGTTCATTAAAGTAATTTTGGTTCCAAAATGAATAAGGCTATGTTTAGCCTTGGTCTAAAGTTTGAGTCATTTGATTGTTGTCATGACAAGGTATAAACCCTCACAAGTCACACTTTTAATTTTTTATCATGGCCTTGACGTGTCACACCTCTAGCTTGTACCTAATATTTCCCTTTGTCACTATCTTTCCGCTCAAGTGTCAAGTCAAGTCAATTTTTTGTGTTGCCAACTCACTAGGAGACTTCGCAGCGTACTCCAAGTACCTTTTTCTCTCATTTCTCATCATTGCATTAAAGGGTCATTTCAAAAGGATTTTATTGTTTTCAGAGCCTACATTTTAACCATTATTTAGGAGTTATGTCATCATATCTTCTAACAACCTCCTTGAAGTGTGTAGTCCATGTTTGAAATCAGTGTTGTGAATTGGCAAAAGAGGAGGGTTGAAGCTTGGATAGCCTGCAGGAACATCTATTCAATTTGGATGACATCAACATCAAGCTCATGGTTATCAGGTACTCCATGAGATTTTGCGTACCATTTTAAAGGCCGAGAGAAGGGTTTTTTTATGTTTTATCATTGGCGCTGGGAACTGGTAAACAGGGGCATTGCGAACTCATTTCCTGTAGCAACTACTTCTAAATATTTGATCATAACTCTAACACGGTGATGTGGGTTTTTCTAAAAAACGTTATGGAGGAGAATGATAATGGCATTGACTTGCCGCCAAATTTCATCCTGACCTAGTTTGGCATTTGAGAGATAAAATTAAAACATCAGTGCGCTACAAACTCTCTGTTTTGCATATTTTTTGGATATTCACCTTGTTTAGAGGTTGCCACCTATCAAGGAGGGTTCAAAATACTTCTCAGAGATCAGTTACATTCTAAAGGACAATTGCACCTAAGATTTAGCTCCATTAAAACCTCATGCAATGAGTTGGCAACAAATTTATTAATGAATTCCAACAACTTCTTGAAAATTAGCAATTCATTGGATCCTTGTCATTTTCACTATTGCCACCTATCTCCAAGGCCTAGAATCCAATGGAAGAGATGGGTTTCGACCTCCTAAGCATATTTTGTAAGTTATTTTCTATTCAATGGGTGAGAGGAATCAAGAGAGGGGTTTAGTCCATGGCCCAAGATGGATAGAGACTCATATTTTACACTATTTATGTAGCAAAAGAGTACTTCTTACTGTATGTATCACACTTAAGATTCTATAGATAATGAAAACCAGTTCTTTTTCCTACCATATTGTTGTCTTCTAATTCTTATCACAGTCCAGTGAAAGATTTATTTGACCAATTTATAGTTTGTTGCAATTGAGGATCTGTTGTAATGTTGTTTACAAATATATCAGAATTCATCTCTCTGATTATAAGAATTTCTTATTTCAGAGAGTTATACTTTATATGTATGTCATACTACCTGATGTAGATGATAGGAATTTCACATTCTTCTTATTAAGTCTTCCATCTACTCATCCTATTTTCTATAACCGTGATCAAATTTATTTAGAGCCTTATTTGTTGGTGCATATTGTGTGAAGTAAGTTGTGATTGACATTATTTTCAGAGTCTTTCATCGATTTGTCATTTACCACAAATTTTATCTTCCACAGTTTGATGGGTACTGGGATTGCACTCATAGCAGTCTGAGTGTGACTCTCAATGCTAACATAGTCCACATATCACCAACAACAATATCCATCACACCAGCTTGGTCCTAAAGTAGCAACGAGTCTTGCTCCATGACGTAATGAGTCTGGGTATCATGGTATGTATCACTCTGGTTTTTGAAGCACTTGAACATGTTGTGTTGAATCCTTCTTCATTTCATGACTTTTGATTGGAAATTATGCTCTTTGCATCGTTCAAACCCGGAAGGGTGAAACAATGTCCTAGTAAGTTGATTTCCCTATAGGATGGGTTGTTATTGGGTGGATCTTTGAAGAGTCATTGTTTGTTCCCTCCATACTTACCACTTTCCATCTTTATTCCTTCCATATCCCCTTTCCTTTTTGGGCATTAGGCTTGGCTACACTATGAAGGGTTGTACCTTACCTCGGGGGAAGAAGGGGCTAAAGGCCCACAAGGTAAAAGCAGTTGGCAAGAGTTAAAAGCCAAATCTGAAACCTTCGAGATGCTTCACCTAAGGATTCTCGAGAAAGCAGTGAAAGGATTCTCAGTAAGAAAAGGGGACCTACAAGATAACATAAACACTCAAGGTATTAGTTAATGGATAGGAGGTCTCATCATGAGTCGACCTATTATGACCATGGGCATGTAGTGGTATGACATTATCACCTATCAGGTCACCAAACCAGGGTAGTGGCTCATGGTGGCATAGCCAATAGAAAGGAGGTCTCATCAAGATCCAACCTTTTCATTTTCGTGAAATGTTTGTGAATAACGTTGCCACCTCTGGTCATTAAGTCAAGACAGTGGCCCTCAACTATTCCTTTGTAGCACAAGAGCTAAAGATCAAAATAAATAAAGCTAAGAATAAATGGCAATGAATGGGCTAGGAAACAATTGCATCCATGACAAGGTGTAGCTCACCTTCCACAAAGTCACCCACATGAAAGACTCTACATTTACATGTTATCACATGCACTCCATGCCTAAATATTTACCCCATGCCACCTCATACACTTACATGACTTGGACTAGACTCCACCTGGGAAACACCCCAAAACTTAAGAGAGGTTATCCCAATAAGACACCCTGAGACCCTCTCCAAACCTAACTTGTCAAGTTGCATAACGTCTTTGAGCATTTGTTTGGGGTTAAGGGGGGTTTGATGCACATGTTTGGGTAATTTAATTATTGGATGTGATTTACATGTTGCGATCCTTGTGACTTATGAACCCATGGAGGGTGTACTTGTTGTCTCTGCAGGACCTTGCCCGGTGGACTGGTACACATGAGGGAATGATTAGCTCGGACCTTCATGGGGGCTCAAAGCCCATAGATGGATTTTGAAACCACACCCAGGGTAAGAAGAGACTGAAGACTTGCACCAGACGAAAGAAGGATGTTACCTTCAGAGGCATTGTGGAAGACCTAGACCTAAGGTCTCATGCTACTCCCACCTGAACATTGGCCTTGGGAGGCCTTGGACGTCACCTC
Source organism: Picea sitchensis (assembly GCA_010110895.2). Taxonomy (NCBI): domain Eukaryota; kingdom Viridiplantae; phylum Streptophyta; class Pinopsida; order Pinales; family Pinaceae; genus Picea; species Picea sitchensis. The sequence goes on from SNQJ01S0114991.1 coordinate 27,597, forward strand.
TGCAGGCCTAGACATCACTTGTCAGTTCAGGTTGTCACCTTGGAGACATTCACGAGGCTATTGGCATGTGTGGGAAAATTTTAGGCCTTTGGAGGCCCAACGTTTCATCTCCTTTTCCCAGCCTCCCACACTTGAGGCCCAACGTCACCCTAAGAGGGCATGACATCACCTTTGGAGGCCTATTTAGATGCAAATTGAATTTATTTTGGTAAAAACGTAACTTTGTAGTAAACTAGCCAGGTCAGCCTGATAATTTGACCTAAAATAATTAAAGGTCAAATTTTGGGATAAATAAACATAAAGTGACATTCATTTTGGGGATAACTCATCACACACAAGTGGTGGTCTAAATTTTTCTCCCTCTTTGAGGTTTATTGGCTGAAATAACTAGTGTGCATCCCTTGGGAGAGCTTTATGGTGGTGTATTTTGGCATTTTTCATGGTGGAATGGTCTTCAACTAGGGTTTGACTTGATTATTCTTGGTGAAGTAAGTAGAAAATATGCATTTTTATTCATGTTGT
>SNQJ01S0114992.1:23191-35348 GCA_010110895.2 Picea sitchensis
TTCGTACTATGCTATGTTGTTAGTACATTCAAACTCTAATCAACAAGAAATAAATGTTTTATTACCTGTGGCATCGATAAGTAGACAACCAGTGCATGTCCCTTCCTGGGATTTGGATCCATCAAAATATAAGGACCATATTTGTGCATCATTAACAATATTTGGTGTACTTGGAAAAGATGGTGCCTGAGTATAGGCTGTTACTTCAGATTGTTGTTTTGGTTCAGTGATAGAGGAAATTGCAGTCATGAAATTACCAAAAAATGTATTAATTCCCTGCATTTCAATCGAATTTGCAGCAGTAACAAAAGGCTCATTTGGGTTGTTCAGATCTGTCACAGTGTACTTGAGGTAACGTTCTCTATTTATTTTGATTTGTTGGGCTGCCCATTTTTTGGCAGCCACAAATGAGACCAGTCTGTAGAAAAATAGTCGTGTAACTGTTCTGACCAAACTCTACTAATAAACAAACCATAAACTTCAAGAATGTCAAAAATAATAATATTGATCACTTGATGGACCTTGGGATTGGACGATAATCTAATCAACACATTTTTAAGTTCACCAATGACTTTAACATTAGTCTGATCTAAATGAATGATATTTAAATCAGAAGGTTTTACTTCAACATTAATTTTATGGCACATAGACAAAGGCATTACATTTGATGAGGCACCAAAATCAACCATACAGTTATGTACATTCCTATTGAAAATCTCGAAAGTCAATAAAAAGGGAGGCACATTTTTCCATGTAGAAACAACCGAATTCTGCTGATTTTTTATGGTTGTTCCTGAAACAGTTTTATCTAAATTTCCAGTAGTTTTTTTTTATATGTCCCTTTTATCCTGATTTTCGGAGGGTGTTTTACTTGGGACATATTTAGCTTTAATTGGGTCAATTTATGCTAATTTCTTGTTGTTAAGATCATTCTTTTTATGATTTTCAGCAATGCTTTGGAGCATTTTCTGTAGGATAAGTGGAAATTTCAACAATTCAAAAAATGAAATATTTGCTCTTAATTTTTTAAGATCTTCTACTAAATCATACTCTAAAACTGGGGCAATAGAGTTTTGTCTAGTTTCAGTTTGCTTTGGTTGTTTTGAAACAACACTTTTACTTGTTTCGGGTGGAGGATTGTTTTGTGTTTTACTTCTAGTGTTCTAGGGGTGGACAGTTTAAAATTTGCTTGAAAAATGTTGTCCGACAAGTGCTCGAAAACAGGAGGAGATGAGTCTTCCTCTTCTGGTGTCTCTTCCTCAACTATATCATCATGATTTTCAGCAGGAGCAGAAACATAATTGTCGTTTGCTTCCAAAATTGTTTGCAAAGCATACTATAAACCTTTGAAGTTTAAACCTTCTGTGGTCAGGTTTGGTCGGTTTGGAGGAAATGATTTTCTTATAGGTGGTATGAAACCTCCTTTACTTGTATATGCCTCCTCAGTGGATCTTGTCAAGTCCATGACCTGATTGGATAATTTTTGGAAAGCCTTCTGCAGACTTTCCAAGTCTAAAGTGTGTTGTTGATTTTTGGTTTGAGGAGGGCTACTGAATATTTCTATTTTTCTTTTAGAGGATGAAGAAAATTTAGCTTCATTACTAAGATTATATTTTAAGCTTAGAATGTCTTTCTCAATCAGGAATTCCTCCTCAAAGGCTTCTAATAAAGTATTTTTTTTGGACCTTTTAACCTATATGACTATATTGTTGTGTAGGGCCTTGCTATAGTATGCAACAGATAGATTTTATGCTGGCATCGAATCTATGGGTTTTTTTTTTTAACGTCAGGAATCTCTGGTTGAATTCCTTAACTTTTTCTTTGGGGTTCATTTTCAAACTAGAGAGTTCCATTACTAAAACTTCTAGGGATTATCATCTCCGAAGTTTTCTAGAAAACAAGTTTCAAACTTGTCCCAAGAGACAATGGTTTGAGGTTGTTGTGAAAAATACCAGGTTGAGGCATTTCCCTCAAAATTATAAGGGAATATTCTGCATACGATATCTTCGTGTTCGACACTTTGGATTCTAACAACCAACATAAATTTCTTGATGTGATCCTCAATTGATTACTTCGAATCTGGATCAAATTTGGTCAGCCATTTCTCCAGATGTTTGGGCAATGGGTGTTGGGTCCAGACACAACTAGAACATCTTGATCGAGCCAAGGTCTGGCGGGATTATTTTGGTTTTCCATGGGAGTTGGTGTAGTCAAAGGTTGAGATGATTCAGATGAATAACTACCTTCATTTGAGGATTCACCTTCTGATGAAGGTGGAGAAGAACCAGGTGGGGATGGTGGGATACCGGATCCTCCAACACTGGGGATAAGTTCTTCAGCAGGGTTGGTAATATTACCACCCAAAGGGTTTCTAGGCAGACCAATGTCTTGAGGTTGTCCTTGAAGATTTGTGAAATCAAGGGGTTGATTAAGTTGTCTACCAGTTTCTTTGATTCAGGATAAAGCATTCTGAGTTTTTATGATCGACTGGTGAAAAATTTATTGGACATCAATCCCTTGAGGAAATGGTGTCACTGGTTCAATGGGAATGTTAGAGGTATCGATTGAGGTAATACTTGTTTCAAGTGTAACATTGGTGTCTGAGAAACTACGAGTCACAACAGGAGAATGAGTGTGTGGGGGAGTCTTACAGCCTCCACGAGCCATCAATACATTTCAGGCCCTCCTTCTAGCGTCATTCGTTGATGGGTGTTTATGACACACTGTCAATGGGAAGGATAGATCCGGTCCGGGGTTGTCTACTTAACCCAAGCCATTTGGTATGATCTAACCTGACAGGTTTAATGGTTCTGTTAGCCAACTAGGATTCTAAAATAGCAAAAGGAAATAAACTAACTAAATACAAATATTTTAACAATCGACACGATAATTACATAAGTTTATCTAATAATGTGAATATACAAATGATTATAAACAATTTATACAGTTTACAAGGTTTGCGTGAAATCTTGTGAAAATAGTTGTTTGAAAAAGCTTTTGAACAAGATCAAATATAAATAGTGCTCTTTATAATGTTTTAAAAAGATTAGAGTAATAAATATTTAAGCGAATATAATTGAAAAAATGACACAAAACAATCAAAGCTAATTCATGCAATCATCATTTCATTCATATATAAATAAATCTGAATAAAAAGAAAGAAATGCATCTACTAACCTCTAACTGATCAATCATAATAAACTAAGTTCCTTTTCCTGCATTGTAAGAGCTCATGTTTTCCCTGTATTAAGAGGAAACCTATGACAGAGACAAATACAAATCTTCTTGAAKAAATTCAAGGAAGTATTTCATGCATTTGGACTGAATTTAAAACAACAGGAAATAACAAATTAAGTATCCTGTGACTTCAAGATAACCAATAGTTGTAGATAAAAGAAATTTCAATCCTGGCAATTGATGTTATCAATCATTAAATATCATAAGTAAACTCAAAATAACTAAGTAATTGATTGATCACAAGATACAAACTAGATCAACAGATCATGGACAACATTTAAATATTTACTGATATGAAATATCATATGATGACAAGACTAAAGCTAAATCAACAATAATAACATCTCATATCATAGAAGTAATAGGAGAATAAAATGAGACAAGCATTGTACAATTCACATAGGACTAAATCCAACAGAAAATTGTTCACCTATATGGCTTCCACAAATTATATGTCCATATTGTAATCCAGGAAAAGTTGTCCTTAACACTAAACAACAACTACTATTTGAACAAGTCTTGGATCAGTAACCTCTTATCATACAAGCTAGAGGATGATCCCTGAAAATATGTTTGCTAAAAAAATATAGAATAAAAAAAAGGAACACTTCTATAGGAGTCCTTACATCAAAAATAATTACATAAATGATATTGTTTTATCAAAAGTGAGAAATTACTAAGCTATGGAATGCATCAATCCATGATTCCTTCTCCTTGAAAATAACATCATAAATTGTTGTTTTCCTGAAAATGATAAATCGAAATTGAATTTTAGATAACAATACAAATTAATACTTTCAAATAGTCTGGCTACAAAATCTTACGATTCTGTAGCTAGTATTAAATTAAAAATAAAATCCAAAAATAAATCTATCTATTATAGTTTTCCAACAGAATAAAATCAAAACAAGAAAAATCAAAACAACTTTTACCCTTTCAGAGGTTAGACAAAGAAACATATGATACAACTGGATTAATAACAACATTGAAGTTCATTGAGTTCTTAATAACCACACGACCAATTCGTTTAACCCTTTTGTTTGCCCCGTGAGCACTGGATAGAACACATACTTTCAATTCATCATTTTCCCTCTCGATCAAGGAGTATCGTGCTATAAATTGGTTTATCTGCATTTCGAGATAGAGAATATCCTTGTAGTACTTCTCAACCTAGTCAAGATAATTTTCACAGTGCACTGGTTCTATGGCAGGTAGGGGTTGAGTATGTTTTGTAGAGGGCCCTTTTGTCTGTGTTGTAACTTGATCCAGATCGTGTCATATACCACAAAAATCTTCGTGGTTCTTCAGGAAAGGTGGGAGATTGGCAACGGAATCGTACTGTATAGCATCAATATTGATTTTGTTTCCTAGGAATTGGTCATCCACATCTTGTCGAGCAAGAAATTCATTGATCTGATCATCAGACAAGTGATCATCGACCTCAATCACTAGGATCGAGCTCAAATGATCTTGTTGGTGATTTCTCAAACTTCTGGATATAAGCATGCCTGATCTCTTGTTTTTAAAATTCAAATTCGAATTACTATGTTCCTTATGTATGCGATTTTTCTTGAAAATCGATTCATTTGAGACAACCCGAATAGGCTCATGAGTAGGAATAGAAGAAACCCTATCTTTTAACACATCTAAAACCTCCTCCAATGAATTTATGGGCATAAAACCACATCGTGGCTTTTTTCCCAATGGGTTTCGAATAGCAACAGAGGGTCAATATGTGATCACATGGTATTTTTGTGGATCAACACACATGTCTTTGATAGCAGGGTTAGCTATACAGGGGATGGGGTTTTTATTGAGGTGGATAGGCAATTCAACTGTATTCTTGGGTAAGGTGAAATTATTTTGAAACAAGAAATCTTCCCAAGTATCCCCAGTCATGGATAGATGCAACAACACTAGAATTCGAATAAGACCATGGTGAAAAAGGCTTGACAGCGGGTTTACCTTCTACCTTTGATAAAGCTTAGACATTTTATGTAGACTCATAAACAAAAAGAAAGACATATTTAAATTGAAACCCAAAAAATCCATAAACAGGCGGACGTGATACAGAAAAACCAAGCCATATCTACCCTCACAAGTTATGAATTGTTTAAGAATTAGGAGCAGGTCGTGCCATTGGGGTTTAAAGAGAATAATCAGTGTACCTTTGGGGCATCATTTCAATTTCTTATATACCATGAGAAAATTCTAGGGCATGCATTCGATTTTGGTGTTTTTGAACCATCATTCTCCCTCCTGGGATAACCCTGTAGCTTATGTGATGGAAACTTATGTCACTTCTAGTTTAATATCCCTTATCTTGGCTCTATTGCCATCAAACGTTTGAGAAAAATACAAGGATATGGTGAGGTTGAAACCTTCAAATCATTTGATGAAAACATCCTAGCACTATGCCACAATGTGGTCTATGGCATCATCATGAGATAGGAAGGCTTGCAAACCATTGGGTTCAATTATTACCATGGGCGCCATGGGTACTATCACATAAACACAACAAGGGAAGCGAGAGGTAGGTTTTGTTCTCCAACACACAAACAACAATAAGAGGTCTGGATAATCAGAAGGAGACCGATGCCTAAGGGTTCGAGAGGCTACCATAACTGACAATTTAAGCTTTGAGTGGGTGTGAACCAGAGGACGCGCAAGATAGTAAACCATGCTATGAAATGAACACTAAACTCAAAAAACCATTACTTACCTCTTTCAACCATGAATGCGAGTCTGAGTTGCGCAGTACAAAAAGGGTGATGTGGAGTGTAAGTACATCAGTCCTGTACCAGGGTGATAAGATCATGATAGCAATAGTAAGAGAAAGATTTGTATTTCTAATTTAACCCAAGGTTCAGCGCAATCAAGCATATATCAAATGTAACAATCACATAATAAAAAATAAAATCGGTTAAGTCATATCCCCAAAGTGTATCAATCAAATGTTATGGAAATGGATCAACAAATGAAAAGAGTGACTTACAAACTTTTAGATTTATAAAAATAATGTATATGCCCTTTAGTCATAATCCCATGAAAGAAACAAAGAAATTACACATTGTATGATGATNGGTTTAATGGCTCTGTTAGCCAACTAGGATCCTAAAATAGCAAAAGGAAATAAACTAACTAAATAAAAAAAAATTAACAATCGACATGATAATTACATAATTTTATCTAATAATGTGAATATACAAATGATTATAAACAATTTATACAGTTTACAAGGTTTGCGTGAAATCTTGCAAAAATAGTTGTTTGAAAAAGCTTCTAAACAAGATCAAATATAAATAGTGCTCTTTATAATGTTTTAAAAAGATTAGAGTAATAAATATTTAAGCGAATACGATTGAAAAAATGACACAAAACAGTCAAAGCTAATTCATGCAATCATCGTTTCATTCATATCTAAATAACTCTGAATAAAAAGAAAGAAATGCATCTACTAACCTCTAACTGATCAATCATAATAAACTAAGTTCCTTTTCCTGCATTGTAAGAGCTCATGTTTTCCCTATATTAAGAGGAAACCTATGACAGAGACAAATACAAATCTTCTTGAAGAAATTCAAGGAAGTATTTCATGAATTTGGACTGAATTTAAAACAACAGGAAATAACAAATTAAGTATCATGTGACTTCAAGATAACCAATAGTTGTAGATAAAAGAAATTTCAATCCTGGCAATTGATGTTATCAATCATTAAATATCATAAGTAAACTCAAAATAACTAAGTAATTGATTGATCATAAGATACAAACTAGATCAACAGATCATGGACAACATTTAAATATTTACTGATATGAAATATCATATGATGACAAGACTAAAGCTAAATAAGCAATAATAACATCTCATAACATAGAAGTAATAGGAGAATAAAATGAGACAAGCATTGTACAATTCACATAGGACTAAATCCAACAGCAAATTGTTCACCTATATGGCTTCCACAAATTATATGTCCATATTGTAATCCAGGAAAAGTTGTCCTTAACACTAAACAACAACTACTATTTAAACAAGTCTTGGATCAATAACCTCTTATCATACAACCTAGAGGATGATCCCTGAAAAATATGTTTGCTCAAAAAAAATAGAATAAAAAAAAGGAACACTCCTATAGGAGTCCTTACATCAAAAATAATTACATAAATGACATTGTTTTATCAAAAGTAAGAAATTACTAAGCTATGGAACGCATCAATCCATGATTCCTTCTCCTTGAAAATAGCATCATAAACTGTTGTTTTCCTGAAAATGATAAATCGAAATTGAATTTTAGATAACAATACAAATTAATACTTTCAAATAGACTGGCTACAAAATCTTACGACTCTGTAGCTAGTATTAAATTAAAAATAAAATCCAAAAATAAATCTATCTATTATAGTTTTCCAACATAATAAAATCAAAACAAGAAAAATCAAAACAACTTTTACCCTTTCAGAGGTTAGACAAAGAAATTTATGATACAACTGAATTAATAACAACATTGAAGTTCATTGAGTTCTTAATAACCACACTACCAATTTGTTTAACCCTTTTGTTTGCCCCGTGTGCACTGGATAGAACACGTACTTTAAATTCATCATTTTCCCTCTCGAGAAAGGAGTATCGTGCTATAAATTGGTTTATCTGCATTTGGAGATAGAGAATATCCTTGTAGTACTTCTCAACCCAGTCAAGATAATTTTCACAGTGGACTGGTTCTATGGCAGGTAGGGGTTGAGTATGTTTTGCAGAGGGCCCTTTGGTCTGTGTTGTAACTTGATCTAGATCATGTCATATACCACAAAAATCTTCGTGGTTCTTCAGGAAAGGTGGGAGATTGGCAACGAAATCATATTGTATAGCATCAATATTGATTTTGTTTCCTAGGAACTGGAAATCCACATCTTGTCGAGCAAGAAATTCATTGATCTCATCACCGGACAAGTGATCATCGACCTCAATCACTAGGATCAAGCTCAAATGATCTTGTTAGTGATTTCTCAAACTTCTGGATATAAGCATGCCTGATCTCTTGTTTTTAAAATTCAAATTGGAATTACTATGCTCCTTATGTATGCGATTTTTCTTGAAAATTGATTCATTTGAGACAACCCGAATAGGCTCATGAGTAGGAACAAAAGAAACCCTATCTTTTAACACATCTAAAACCTCCTCCAATGACTTTTTGGGCATAAAACCACATCGTGGATTTTTTCCCAATGGGTTTCGAATAACAACAGAGGGTCGATATGTGATCACATGGTATTTTTGTGGATCAACACACAGGTATTTGATAGCAGGGTTAGCTATACATGGGCTGGGGTTTTTATTGAGGTGGAGAGGCGATTCAATTGTATTCTTGGGTAGGGTGAAATTATTTTGAAACAAGAAATCTTCCCAAGTATCCCCAGTCATGGATAGATGCAACCACACTAGAATTCGAATAAGACCATGGTGAAAAAGGCTTGATAGTGGATTTACCTTCTACCTTTGATAAAGCTTAGACATTTTATGTAGACTCATAAACAAAAAGAAAGACATATTTAAATTGAAACCCAGAAAATCCATAAACAGGCGGATGTGATACAGAAACACCAATCCATATCTACCCTCACAAGTTATGAATTGTTTAAGAATTAGGAGCAGGTCGTGCCATTGGGGTTTAAAGAGAATAATCAATGTACCTTTGGGGCATCATTTTGATTTCTTAGATACCATGAGCAAATTCCAGGGCACGCATTTGATTTTGGTGTTTTTGAACCATCATTCTCTCTCCTGGGATAACCCTGTAGTTTATGTGATGGAAACTTATGTCACTTCTAGTTTCAGATCCCTTATCTTGGCTCTATTGCCATCAAACTTCTGAGAAAAATCCTAGGATACAGTGAGGTTGAAACCTTCAAATCATTTGATGAAAACATCCCAGCACTATGCCACAATGTGGTCTATGGCATCATCATGAGATAGGAGGGCTTGCGAACCATTGGGTTCAATTATTACCACGGGCGCCTGGGTACTATCACATAAACACAACAAGGGAAGCGAGAGGTAGGTTTTGTTCTCCAACACACAAACAACAATAAGAGGTCTAGATAATCATAAGGAGATCAATGCCTAAGGGTTCGAGAGGCTACCATAACTGACAATTTGAGATATGAGTGGGTGAGAACCAGAGGACGCACAAGATAGTAAACCATGCTGTGAAATGAACACTAAACTCAAAAAACCATTACTTACCTCTTTCAACCATGAATGCGAGTCTGAGTTGCGCAGTACAAAAAGGGTGATGTGGAGTGTAAGTACANCATTTTTAATCTTTTCTCCCAATCCTTTTATAGTATTCACAATTTCATCAACTCCAAGAAAATAAGTTGTAATATCTTCATCTTCCTTCATTCTCAGATAGTCAAATTGTCCTATGTAAATATGAATCTTTTCCCCTTTGAACTTAGCATCTCCTTCATAAACATTCTTGAGCTTGTCCCAGATTTCCCTTTAAAGAATCACTATGCATAACTTTAACAAGTTATAAACCTGTTAGAACACTTAGAATGTAATTCATAACCTTTGAATTGTATCCACTGAGATTTTTCCCAGCGTTATCTGTTGGTGGAGAATCTGGTACAGTTTATCCATTTACTACATCTTTCCAAACATCAAATCCTGGTGCCTGCAAAAATGCTCTCATTCTTATGATCCAAAACACATAATTTTTCCCATCAAACAATGGTGTTCCATTTTTGCTAAATTCTCCTTTCTTATCCACGACATGTCTTCCAGTGGCTAGACTGTTCTAGAAGGAACCTGCTCTGAGACCAATTGTTGGAATATTCACCCTTACTGAGAGGGGGGTGAATCAACATTGAGCACGTTTTACAATTTTTAACCTTAAACACATCATGTAAACATTAACCATTAACAATGTCATTCATTATCATAGAAAAACCATACACATAACACAATACTTTTTATGCGGAAACCCAAATGGGAGAAGACCAAAGAATGATTTTCTTATATCATGTTAAGATTACATTCATAGGAAGCACCAACTTTCAATATATCTAGCATCAACTGGAAGGAGGCACCAACCCCTTGATTTATAGGAACCAACTTGAAGGAAGCTCCCACTCCATGATTTACCAACACTGACTAGAACGAAGCACCAACCCCCTCGCTTTACCAGCTCCAATTGGAAGGAAGAAACCACTCCCTAAATCACATGCACCAGCTTTTTGAATTAATACACTAATATTATCAACTAAGCACCAACTCAATAATATATCACCAATCCAATATATTCATACACATAGTACTTCTGACTTCACCTACGTGTTTCATTTTGCAGAAAATCCTTCAAACCCTAGAAATACTCATAACATCATTCCAAAAATGTGATTGTTGATGACAACATACATTCACGACAACGCACATTAACGACAACATACACTCACGACAACATCACAGAAACATCACAACCTCATAACATACCTTGAGAATAAGAAAGACCTTAAGAGAATACTTTAGACTTCCCTTGCACACCAAAAAGACAACTGAACACGTTGATCATACCTCATACTTGATATTTTCATTGGTTACTCTAAAAATGAAAAATTCTATCCTTTATTTATAGTAATTCCATCACCAAAAATTAGCTGAGCCGACCTCAATTTTCTAGCTGGGTTATCGGAACAAAAAACTCATATCTCCTCATTCCTATAGATTTAGAGGGACTTCCATATACCATTGGAAAGGACCCAGAATAATGTTTTCAACCATGTAACTTGTACTTCCATTTGAGTTATCTATGTAGGGTAATAATTCCCTAAAATGTAGGGTATCCAAATTGACCAAAAATTAATACTTTCAACAACCTCCATCTTGCAATCTTTATATTAGACATCTATAGGCTTGTAAAATTTATATTGGAAATCTTGTGGGATCCATTTGTGTACAACAAAAAGTGGGAATGTGAAAAAAACCACATGTTATCTCATTTCGTGAGGGACATGTTTAAAATCTACCCCATAAGGGGACTACTTTGGAGTTATATACATTTATGTCAAGGCTCCTTCAAGTTTTTTCAAGGATTATTTAAGTGGAAACATCATCATTAATTTTAGAGGCTTCTGGGATTTTATTTAGGGATTTATTTGAGGTTGACATCAATGAAAACCAATTTTCCAACATTTGCGGAGGGTTTTAGTGTTACAAAATTTGAATTCTTTTTCAAAAAAACCTCTGTTGCAACCTCCTCTATTGAATGCAGACATTTTAGAGGAGGTTTTAATGGATGTTCCATATATCTAAAAACATTTGGGCGAGCGGAGGTTGCAGTGGAGGTTTTTTTTTTTGATACATTTATTGCCAAAATGCACTAGTGCGCATACATAAATGAGAAGCAATGGTACCGGTGAGCATACATAAATGAGAAGAACCTGTGTGAACACATAAATTATGAGCACCGATGCACACACATAAATGAGAATCACCATAAATCACACATAAATAAGAAACATCGATGCACACACATAAATAAGAAGCACTAGTACCGGTGCGCATACATAAATGAGAAGCACTAGTACCGGTGTGCATACATAAATGGGAAGCACTGGTGCGAACACATAAATGATGAGCACGGGTACACACACATAAATGAAAAGCAATGGAACTTACACATAAATAAGAAGTATAGGTGCACACATAAATTAGAAGCACCAATAATATTTCTCATACATAAATGAGAAGCACCAATGCACACACCTAAATTATAAGCATCGACGCACACACATAAATGAGAAGCATCGGTGCACACACCTAAATGAGAAGCATCGATGCCCACACATAAATGAAAAGCACCGGTGATTTTTGTGTTTATGCATGCAGTGATGCGTATTGTAATCATGCACATCAAAA
>SNQJ01S0114993.1:25439-39742 GCA_010110895.2 Picea sitchensis
GTAATTATTAAATACATATAAGAAAAAACATTATGTGGTTTTATCCCGCTTTGGGTGTCCACGTAAAAAAATTGGTGTATTGTGTATGTGTATGATTTCTCATTTGTTCATTGTTTATTTACTCTGCAATTATTGAATGATAATGCTACATTGATATAAAACTTGCATTATATGGTTAAAAAGGATTTAATTTTTCTATCACTAATTCACCCCCCCTCTTAGTAATCCAACACAAACAAGTCACGATCTTGTTCATAAAGGAGAACCAAATCGCCCTCCGAAAAAACACGTGGTTTGACATGTTTGTCATATTGAGCTTTGACATGTTTCTTCCGAGTTTCTATGACTAACAAAACATTATGGAGAATCTCATCTAATTGCATTAAATACAAAAGTTGTTATTATTTGGTTATAGTTTTGTGGACGAGTTCAACAACTAGCTTCAAATATGGAATTTCACATTCAATAGGCAAAACGGCCTCAATACCATATACTAATTGGAAAGGCGTGAACCCCATAACAGATTTGACTGACGTATGATAGGCCCACAATGCTGAAAACAGAATTGTATGCCAACTTGACTTGTGAATCCCTGCCATCCTTTGAAGCATAGTGGTTAAAACTTTGTTGATTGCTTCAACTTGTCCATTGTCATGTCGATAATAAGGGGTTGAGTTTTCATGTCATAAACCCAAATTATCGATAAGTTCAGACATCATATTTTATGTGGTAATGTCGACATCAATCGTATGTGGTAATGTCAACATTAATTATATGCGGTAATGTCGGTGGCGGTGGCTTGAGGGACACCAAACCTAGTAATAATATGATTGAATATGAACAATGTCGTAGTTTTCCCAGTATTATCAAATGTAGGCATCACCTCAGCCCACTTAGTGAAATAATCCACATCTACAATAATGTATCCATGCCCCCCGATGGAGTGAGGGTTACATGTCATAAAATCAATGCCCCATTTAGAAAATGAACCAATGAAAACTATAGGATAAAGAGGAGAAGGATGTGATTGAATATTCTTATTATACGTTTGTCAAGGGTGGACTTTCTGAACTGAAATAATGCAATCCTTAAAAAGTGAAGGCCAAAAATAACCATCTCAGAGGATATTTTGGGCAATGTCATACCCAGACATATGACTGCCACATGCTCCAGAATGGAAGTCATTTAAATCTTTCTCAACTTCATCATATTTTAGGCATCGTTGAAATACGAAATCAATACCATGATAGTAAAGGGTATCACCAAGGATAATGTATTGTCGGGCTTGATACCTAATACGATGAAGATCTACACGAGAGATATCAGGTTGAAAAGTTTGGGTTTGGAGATAAATGATGATGTCTCCATACTATACATCATCAGAACTGGTCAGAAAAAGAGATTCATCAGGAAAATAATCTTCTACCACATTTTCGGTATCATTCGAGGGCAGGTCACAAATCAACTCAACAAAAACCAAAGATTTCTTCTACTTGAATTTCTCAAATTCCAAATCAAACTCCTATAGATTCATTATCCATTCCGAGTATTTTCCCCCCAAAAATTGTCATGTAAGAATATGTTTCATAGGGTTGAAATCATAAATAATCATGGTCTTGCACAATAAGATATAGTAACGAAAATGTTGGACATGTTGAACAGCTGCCAAACCCAATTTATCCACATGCATATATTTTATTCCGGAGGTTGTAATATTCTTAATTAAATAGTAAATGACATGTCCATCATGCGAATCATCCTCTTGGACTGGAAACATGGAAATGGTATGATCCGAAGTAGCCAAATATAAGAAATAATCTTGAAGGCTTTGTTGGCAGTGTCGTCCCACACAAAATCCTCACCCTTTTTAAGAAGTTGAGTGAAACCTTTTGTCAGTTCGATATAATTGGGAATGAATCGTTGTAGAAAGTTTGCCTTCCCTTGCGAAATTTGGAGTTGGTGTAAGGTATAAGGATGAGAAAGGTTGATAATGGCCTCGACCTTCAAAGGATCCACCTAGATCCCATGAGTGGAAACAATAAATCCTAGAAGTCCTTTGGAATCCACAAAAAAAACACATTTATGTGGATTCAATCATATTCGATAATGTCGACATTAGAGGAAAATAGATCGTAAGTGTGTTGGATGATCTTGACGATGCATGGAATGCATCGATAAATCATCAATATAAGGTTGGACAATGTGCTTAATATCATGAAAAGCATAAGACATAGTGCGTTGAAATGTCCAACCAACAATATTGAGACTGAAAGGGAGTTTACGGTACGCGAAGGTCCCCCAAGGGAAAATAAAGGCAGTTTTAAGCTAATCCATAGGTAGAATATTAGTTTGATTATAGTCAAAAAATCCATCCATGAGAGATAATATTTCACTCCTAGCACAATCGTAAATGATCTAGTCGACGAAATGGGTTGGATAATTATCTTTAGGAAAAGCCTTGTTAATATCCCTATAATCAACACAAAAATGGATCATTCCTTGTTTCTTCGTGACTAAAACAAGATTGGACACCCAATCAGTCAATGCTACAGGGTAGACACAATCAACTTTAAGAAGTTTCTCAACTTCGAGTTTAATCATAGTGTATTTTTGTGGATGGACTAGGAGAAGTCATTGACGAACGGGCTTAGCATCAGGGTATGTCTTAATTTCATGTACAACGATATCTAGATCGATTCCAGGAATCTCTTCGTAACTCCATGAAAATACATCACAGAACTATTGGAAAAGGGCCTTGTAATTTTGGAGCTCATCAGGAGAACAGGAGGCACCTATATGAAAATTTTCCACAATTACAGGCTTAATTAAAATATCTAGAGGGATGGTGGGTGAAATATTTCCCAAGTTTCCTTCATACAAAACATCATGTATTGGTTCAGAAATTGGGGGAACATTATTGGCTATAGACAGATTTGAAATGCGTTGGTAACTCTTGATAGTGTCGGGCTCTAGGAATAGGATAGAACAATGATGCCCATCATACCATGGGGTGTATTTCATAGACATAACTGTCATTATCATTTAATTACTGTAGAATACCATGTGAAACATATCAAGAGACGTATCTAAGAGATAATGAGGAGAAGGAGTTGTCGATTGAATAGCTTGATAGGTCAATTCCACCGGACTTAAAGGCATTGGTCACCATAATGAAGACAATATTCTAAGCTAGGGGATATCCAAGGTTCATGTGACTCAGGGATTTTGCTAACAGTGGTCAAAATCATGTTAATAGAAGTGACAAGAGGAGGAGGAACATCTAGTGGTGGGATGGGGAAATTTCCCATTAATGAGGAATATTTCAAAAGACCCACCCCAACATTCTCATAACTAGGAGGTGTCTTCTCTATGAAGGGAACATTACTAGTATGTGAATCAGAACTAAAAAAGGCGAGTTGATCTACTGTAATGGATTTACCTTGGTGAGGGAAACGTATCACATGGAAAAGAGAAGAAATTATTGCTTGCTTAGCATCGATCCAACTATGGCCAAGTAAGAGGTTGTAATCGAGAGGTGCATCAAACTCTTCAACCTCAACAGTAACCTCTTTCCCTTCTAACACAATAGATAATGCAATAAGAACACCATAAGGTTTAAATTTTGTACCGTTAAAATATTTTAATGTGTTGTATGAATCAGTAAGAGTAGGAGAGCCAATGGCTTTCCAACAGGAAACAGAGATAACACAATTCGAGGAACCCTCATCAACAACTTTTCAACAAACATTCTTGTTTTCTACAATTACTTGTATCTGAAAAGATAATTGATGAGGGAGTCTTCGAATGTGATCCTCCAAGTCAAATATTATGAAATTCATGTCAGCAGGATCGATTCCACCAATAGCCTTTAACAACACCTTCCATTGAGTAGGAAAAATTTGAAGGCCTTCGAGAGACGACATCACAGAAGGTTCCTTTGCAAGATCTTTTACAATACTGTAGTTTTGAGTTGCACGTGCATGTGGGTTAAATGATGACTTAAGAATGACTCCCTTAAGAGGCAGATGGATAAATTTATCTGGACTAGGTCGTTCGAGATGAAGAGGACTATTGGGAGGTGGAGCCAACAGAGGATATGAAGTTGATGAAGCAGGTTGATCATCAACCTTCGCTTTAGAAGGAGATTAATATTTGGCTCGAGTCGCAACCACCACTTCATTTTTCTTAGAGTCACTTGTACACATAAGTACATAAGAAATAGTAGAGGGAGAAGGTTGGTCATGAATAACCAATTGGTTTTGTTGTTGAGAAGGAAAAGGTTGTGAAAAAATGATAGGCATAGTGGGAGTCACGGTTCCTTGGAGGAACTTAGTAAATTTTTCACATCTCAGACAATCTTTCGTGTAATTGTCCTCACCAGAGATAAGACAAAGATAATGAGGTTTTCGCTTTTATTTATCATCAGAAGATTGAGTTTTGGGTTTATCGGGTTGTTGATTATGATTTTTATCCTCTTTATTCTTACCCTTCCCTTTCTTCTTATTTTGGGATTTACTAGGAGTCGTAGACTGAACTATATTTACCTCAGAGGTTTTACCAGGAGAGGGAGTAGCAGGAGTTACATTTTGTACACTAGTAGTAGTAGACTTGGGATTAGAATGATTGACTTGATTATATTAAGTTTCATCATGAAAAGTGCCAATAACACCATCAGCAGTGTGATATGCTACTGGAAGTGTTGGGGTTGGAGTTGTAGACGAGCGAGGAGCATCAGGGATCAAGTCATATAATGTGCCCATTTGAGAATAAATGAGATCCAAGTATTGAGCATGAATGATCACATGTTCTTCAGTGAAGACACCCCCCATGGAAACATCATAGGCTATAGGAACGATGAGTGATTTGGTGAACCACTCAGCCAACAATTGATTAGGAAGGGGAACTTTAATTAATCGACATCTCCTCCTCCACTCATGAATATGATCGAAGATATGGGTAGAAGAGGATTTATTAAATGAACTTGGAATTTGTTTTCCCATCTCATACCATATCGGTAGTTGGTAATGTGTTAAGAAGTTCATGGATAAGGTGTTGAAATCATTAAAGAAACTTCTAGGAAATTCGATGTACCATTTGGCAGTCGAACCCTTTAGAGTGCATTGGAAAATTCATAGTCTGATGGAATCATCCATCAAGGAATTGGATGAACAGCAGAGATGAAACATCAGGACATGATTATTTGTATCCTCTCCTAGTCGACCATCAAACTTTGGAATGTCTAAAGGTAGTTTAGCAGGGATAAACGGCCGAAAAGGAGAGTGGAGTATAAGATCATTCAAAATTTGAGATAAATCCGGTAAATCCAAAGTAGCCAGAAATGGAAATTGTTTGTTGACTTGAGGAAATTGGTATCTTTGAGGAGGTAATATCGTAGGTATACCAGTAGGACCATAGTAGTTTTTAAATAGTTAGAGGGTGATGTCAATTTTGGTGGTGGAGGATTTTGATTCAAGTATCCAACATTTGTTTGTGGATTTGGTATGCCACCTTGGAAAGGAGCACAAGGTTGTGAAACTTAACCCCAGGTAGGATTTATAGTGCATGGATAAGGTTGCCCAAGATTAGAAGGTACAAAAGAATTTGATTGAGGATTTACCCCCTAGGAAGTTGTTGATTTACTTGGAAAGGAAAATTCCAAGGTTGGGTTTGGAATACAGGCATATACTGCCCATAAACTGGGTTGTGACCCCCAACTTTGGGTGGTCCCACAACTTGAGGTTGACCTCCAACAGGGATTTGATAACCAGAAGCAACATAATGACTTGTGCCTCCAAGTAAATTGGAGATACTTGGGACGGGATGATTAGATCCTCCAAGTGGTGGAGGAAAACTAGGCCCCCTAGGTAAAACTTGAGTAGAAGTAGAAGTGAAACCACTAGAAGCATTATACCCAGGTGGAATAAATAGACTACATCCTTCAGATGGACTCTGGGTAGGATTAGGAAAAGAAATACTAAGAGAATTATATCCAAGTTGAAGTGATGGATTTGATATAAGAAGAAGTGGTGTTCCAATAGGAGATTGAATAGTTGTCAGACCTCCGATAGACAATGGTGCAACTTGTGGAACTGTGGTAGAGTTAGTGAACTAGAGAGGAAGGATTGTCTGTGTACCAACCAACAACATGTCTAAAGATGTAACCACATTACTTGTCATGCCAGTAAAATTATTTAGAGGTATTGTATAAGCAGTCGAAGTAATTGGTACATGTGATGACATAGGTTGGTTTGGACTCATACCTAGTCTATAAAAAATATCGTGTCTCGAAGGAGACCTCCAAAAATAATGGAATGGGACTGAACTAGGATTAAAAATTCCATAAGTGTGAACTGGGGTTCTAAATGATTCACTATGAAACGGTGGATCATCCACACTAGACTCTACAAAATATCTCGAAGGTATTCTACTATAGTCTTTAGCAACAACGTCTCCCGATGGGTTTATTCAAAGAAAAGCAGGGTCTTGAATAACATTCAACAATGGATTTGCATGGAGTGATGATTTGACCAATGGAGTAGAAATCCTGATATCATAAGATACGTTGTTATAGACTGCTCCTTCAAGGGAAGGACCCTATGGTGAATAAGGAATAAAGGGGGTGTATTCTTTTGGTTCTTCCAAAGGTAATCCTTGCATCCTACATGAATGGCGAGGGCCGATGTTGGCCACACCGAATAAAGAATGAAATAATTATATGGCCAGCTAAAGGAAACAAATAGATCTTCACTAATAAAATATAGATATCAAGCACACAAACAAACCTTCTTATTTTCAAATCATTAGTTGGTGATAAAATCCAACGTTGCAAGATCAAGAAAATAAGGGGTTGGGGTAAAGCGGGTGTAAAATGTATGTTGATGACCTTCTTAATGGACTTACACCCTGGTGCAAGCTCCCACACATAATCGTGGGTGTACCCTCCAAGGATCCTGAGTGAGTTTGGACAATGTCGATTCCAGGTACTGTGAAGACTTTCCCCTCCATAGTCACCTTGTGTAAATACCCTAAAGATATAGGCTACTAAGGTTACCAATTATGACAATGATGTCTGGCGAAGCAGTCGACAATATGATATATGTGCAAGGGCAGGGTATCTAAGCCCGAATTCTCCTCGAGAAGGTCTCCACAGGATTTTATTCTCAAGTGACCACCAATAATATGCACATTCACAACACTAGGACCAACAAAGTAGGGTAACTATGTTGGCCTTAATGTGATCTTGTTATTGACCCTTGTGTTATAAGGGCTTCCCAAGACAAAATGTAGCAAGTATATCTAACTCTCCCTATCACAAGATACTATTTTGTGGTTTGATGATTTGGAGAGTATTCCTCACAACCTATTCCAAAGCACTATCCCTAGGTAATGTTGGTGTATAATAGTTGTATAAATAAAAGTTACTAGATAAATTTGAAAATTGCGCTTAATTTTAATGGTTGTTGTTTGACTCAGAAAGGAAACAGAGATGAAACTGATGAATTTCTTGACCTTCAATCAACAATATGAAGAGAGATATGAGATGAAATCATTTTGTTCGATGAACTCTAATTATATAAGAGAGAAGGCTTTCTTTTTCAAAATACAACAAGTTGCAAAAATACAAATCCTATCAAATTTGAACAATCTTAATTCCAAACAACCAAATCTATCGAATTTTCCAATTTTCTCTTTTTAAACAAGACTTGAATGCAAATATATCATGTAAACACTACGAAGAGAAATACAATCTTTAATTCTTTTTCTTTTCAAGTAAAAACATAGATTTGAATCAAGAAGAGAAAGTTGTTCAAGAAAATGAATGCACTCACAACACAATTTCCCAAATTTAACTCATAATGCAACCAAAAATGTAAAAACAAGAAAACTCGTTTGTCTAATGGAAACACAACTTGCTTTCAAATCAACAACAAACCAAAACTCACAAAAGATAATTAACAAGTTAATTGACAAGCACTCAAGGAGGAAACCCAGAGATTATGACCTTGCAACGATAAGTCAAAGATAAAACTTTTGAAACTTATAAAAACTCTTAATGCTTGAGAAATGATCAATTTTATTTTAAAAATTGCAAAATGGGCTATGAAAAATCATTCAACAGAACCCAAAAATCCATTCCAAGAAATGATGACAAATCTGGGCAAATAGGAAAAATTGACTGTCACTCAAACAATTTCTACAAGAATCATCGTAGGCAGAAAAAAGACATAGTGTGACGATAAAGGATCATCCCAGGCAGTGAGAAGTACACAATGCGATGTCATCGCACTAGTTTCCACAGGTAGGGTGCGATGATGACTGAAAATTGACACATACCCCTTCTGATCCTCGGGTCGAAGTTCGCTCACAGGATCGTTCAAATTCCCCTTGAGCCGAAGCGGCTCTTTCGATTCCTCCTCTGGAATCTCAAAATTTTGATCCACAGGTCCTTCTTCTGTCATGACCTCTCTGCACGTCTGTGACTTTTTCCCCGATAGGAAATTATATTTCAGGTTTCGGGACTTTCTGTTTCCCGATGTCAAGAGTTCTTTGTCCCCTTGATCTCCTGATCACCGAATTGTCGAAATAACAAAATGACTTCAGCTTGGGTTAGTCCTTTGGCTACACCTCAGGTCCATGTGACCACTTACCATACAACCGCAGTCTTATTTTTGGGTTTATCAATACGAGAGCCCGACCTCTTGTCAACGAAACTCTTGAATTCCCGATTTTTGATTTTTCGAAATGGCCTTATCAATACGAGAGCCTGGATTGCTGCCATGTGTCCTCCCTCATATAGGCGGTCCTCGTCGTTTCACGATTTTGTGACTTGTGACCCCCTGTGACACAACCCTCTGTCAACTTGAATCCCCAGTAGCCGAAATACCGATGGAATCTCGATCTCCACCACGTGTCCTCCACATATGGACGATCCAGATCGTTTCGGGACTTCGCTAGGTGCGAAGTCGAAAAAAACTCTTCCCTCTATGTTTCCCAATGTTTGTAACACCATGTTTCCCCCAAATTTGTAATTAATCCTAATATAGGAATTACCATGATAAAATATGATGAAAATGTGAATGTATGATGTGAATGGACCTTATGAAGAAGGTCGATGAATGTAATAACATTGCGAATTTATATTGCAGGATTGTTGAGAGGGGATGTGCTGAAAACAAGACCACGATGGCAGTGGAAGGCACCTGGAAAGGTGGCGTTAACTTCCACCGAGAATTAATACCGTATTTGGACTTCACTGGCCTGGGGAACAAAAAGCAACTTGTTGGCCTTGAATTAAATGTCTTGCAGGTTGGCAGGTAGATGGCTTAATGAGGGATGGGAGGTGAACTGCCCATCCGTAGAGCCGGCAAGCCTGACTAGCGCGAGGCTAATCCCACCACACACAACCTCACAATATGATAAGGCATGGGGAAGAAGCGATTGGAAAGGGGGACGCGAGGGGAGATCTCTAGCAATATGAAGAGTTAGTGATAGCAGAGAGGAAGGAGAGTAACCTTCTCTTCTGGTCACTGGCAGACAGAGACGCAGTCTCATAGCATCATGGTCTCATCTCGGGGGTGGCTAGTGGTAAATCCACTGGGATTCATTGAGCCTACGGTTGGGTGGAAACGAGCACCCCTCTCAAAATTTTCATAACCCCTGGTGTTACTTTCTGATAAGTATTTTGCCTTGGGCATCTTGAAATATATGTATTCTGACATTTATGATCATAAGCTGTGAAACTGTGAATGATTTCATTATAAGGGTGTATGTATGGTGTCTGTATCAGTACTGATACTTATATGTTTAGATGGAAAGACTACATATGGCTTATGTTCTCTTAAATCCTTGTTTATATGTATATTGATCTAATTCAGACTTCATGTCTAGTCCTCGAGAGAAAGATACCCTTATCTGCCTCAGATAGTACCTTGGGTGAACCTCCCCATAGAGATACCCCTCTTGGAAAAGCCATCAAGAACCTGGAAGGAGGACGTGAAGGCACAAGGACTTAAGAAATCCCTGATAATTATCAAATCGACGGACGAGATTCCGTCGGGAGATCTGTGGTCGCTCACGACCGTCTGATCGGAAGAAGAAGATGGAGTGTTGAGTACCTTAACCCTGACAGGTATTGATCAACGGATGAGATTCCGTTGGGAAATCTGTGGTCACTCATGACCGTTAGATTTGGTAGGAGGAAGTATGATGTTAAGTGCCTGAACCTTGATAGGTGGTGATTGACAACTGAGATCCCATCGGTAAATCTGCAGTCACACATGGCCATTAGATTGGTAGGAGAAAGTAGGGTGTTAAATTCCTTACCACTTGGTTTCTCTGTGTCTTCGTGGGTAGCGAAGAAATCGGGATCATAGATCCCCAAGGTCCATAAGAACATCCAGACCATTGATTTTCCATGTCCAAGAAGTCATGGCAGAGCCCACAAGTTAGGAACCTATCTGAGCCATCAGATCTAGACTGAAAAACCCGACAGCCGTTGGATCTGTCAGGAGATACTCGAGGGTTAAAACCCCAGTGAATAGGGGCGAAAACCCCAAAACAGATATGGACCGTCCGATTTAACGGAGGCCACGTGTCAAGAGATTACCCATTTCGGGAAAATAGGAGTCGGTAAATTGGGAGTCCTGGTGACGAGAGATCAGAACTTTCCATTATGGAAACCCCAGGATAGATCTGGTCCGTCCGACTTAAGGAGGCTACATGTCGAAAGATTACCCGTATCGGTAAATCAGGAAATCGGGAATCGGGGATTCGGGAGTTCCGTTGATGAGAGGTCAGGCTCTCACCTTGATAAATCCCGACCTATAATATGGAGATGTTAGCATGTGGTTAAATCGTGATAAATGGACGAGATTCCTTCAGGGAATATCAGGGTCTGTAATGACCATCAGATTTGAGGAAGGGAGGTCGGCTTTAAGTTGGTGCACGAATGTAGATTAAGGTAAGTAGCGAGCAGATATGGACAGCCAGAGTCCACCCGCCTAGATCTAGGGTTGAGGCTTCATACCAGACCCCACTTGTCATTCTGTCGTTAATGGGGGGGGAGGTCCAGAATTGGATGCGCAACTCTCGAACGGTCGAGATTATTTCACCATGATCAACGGTGCTCAGTTGGATTCCGGACACCCCTTGCCATTCTTCCTTTAATGGGTGGGGGGGGGTCCGGAATGGTATGGTGTGTAAAGTGGGACACCCTCCTGTCATGTCTATTACACATCGAAATTACTCACTTTGATAGTGTCGCAATTGTCGTCATTACAAAGTTCGCAAATGTCGCATTTTTCTCACAAAGTCACAAGTGTCTCATGTTTCTCACAAGTATCGCAAGTGTCAAAGAAGCATACTTCCATGATGCCTATGTCATGCCTATAATGACATGATAAGGACACTTGAAATACCTCAAACATTTGATTTGGAAGAGGAGAAATGAGTCAACAAGATTGCAAACCTTTTTCCATCTGAAAGCACCTCAAAAATTGAGTTTTTGGAGAGGAGCGCTCCCCTATACCTCTTATGGGAGTGTTGACGCTCCCCCTTACACTGTCAGGGAGCGTTATAAATCTCCCCTGGCCCTTTTGAGGGAGCGCTATAGATTTTGAGAGCGCTGGCACCCCCCTAAAGCCTACTAGGGAGCGTTACAACACTCTGATGGCCCTTTTGAGGGAGCGCTACCTATTTTGGACAGTTGTTAAGTTGTTGAGATGAATGGGGGAAGCATCTTTTCATTCTTGGAAGGTAGTTGGATTCGAATCCCTAGTCCAGCCATGATCTTAGGGCAGATTCTCAACTGAAGGAGGCAAATCCTCAACTTCCCCAAGGATATATCAAGTGGTTAAAGCCTCTCCAAGGCTATATAAACAAGCTTTCTAATGGTGAAAGGGAACTGGAAAATGGAGAATTACACCAAACTTATGATATCATAAGTGGTGCTAAGGGGAAGAATTGTTAGCATGAAACTTATGATCTCATAGGAAACACACAGTCAGCCAAAGGAGAGTGATCGGTGAAGTTGTTGTTATCCAGGTTGTGGATCTTTCGAACAAGGGTTAGACGAAGGGGACCTGACGAAGTTGTCCCATTTGCATCTACGATTGTAAGTACTATTGTCGTTATTCTCATTAATATGACACGCTTGGCCTGTTTCTTTCTAGTTTGTGTCTAATGTTACATGAACTTATCATTGATAGATAGATTTGTTTTCAATCTAATATCAATAGAGTAGGAAGTGGTCGTATCTTGTTTGTCTACAGAACCCAATGAGGAGCAAAGGATCGGAGCGCAACTCAGAGTGTGCAGGGACAAACGTCGATAAAAAGGTACTTCTATTCTACTTCCTTCTCATGTGTTAGTTTAGATGGATTTGAAAGGAAGTCACTGTCCACGTTAAGCACTTTCTGTCTTATATTAGGGTCTAGCTCTTTGAGGCAATCTACCTGTCCGCAAGGAGATTTCCCTACAACAAAAACTGCTTAACGTTGACATTGACTTCCTTTCAAATCTATCTAAACTAACACATGAGAAGGAAGGAGAACAAAAGTACCTTTTTATCGACATTTGTCCCTACATGCTCCGAGTTTCACTCCGATCCTTTGCTCCTCGTTGGGTTCTGTAGACAAACAAGATACGACCACTTCCTACTCTATTGATATTAGCTTAAAAACAAATCTATCTATCAATGATAAGTTCATGTAACATCAGACACAAACTAGAAAGAAATAGGCCAAGCGTGTCATATTAATGAGAAGAATGACAACAGTACTTACAATCGTAGATGCGAATGCGACAGCTTCGTCAAGTCCCCTTCGTCTAACCCTTGCTCGAAAGATTCGCAACCTAGATAATAGCAGCTTCACTGATCACTCTCCTTTGGTTGACTGTGTGTTTCCTATGAGATCATAAGTTTCATGCTAGCAATTCTTCCCCTTAGCACCACTTATGAGATCATAAGTTTGGTGTAATTCTCCATTTTCCAGTTCCCTTTCACCATTAGAAAGCTTGTTTATATAGACTTGGAGAGGCTTTAACCACTTGAGATATCCTTGGGGAAGTTGAGGATTTTCCTCCTTCAATTGAGGATCTTCCCTAAGGTCATGGCTGGACTAGGGATTCGAATCCAACTGCCTTCCAAGAATGAAAATATTCTTCCCCCATTCATCTCAAAATCTTAACAACTGCCCAGAATAGGTAGTGCTCCCTCAAAAGGGCCATCAGAGCGCTGTAGCGCTCCCTGGTAGGCTTTAGGGGGGCGTCAACGCTCCTTCAAAAGGGCCATTAGAGCGTTGTAGCACTCCCTAGTAGGCTTTAGGGGGGTGCCAGCGCTCTCAAAATCTATAGCGCTCCCTCAAAAGGGCCAGGGGAGATTTATAATGCTCCCTGACAGTGTAAGGGGGAGCGTCGGTGCTCCCATAAGAGGTATAGGGGAGCGCTCCTCTCCAAAAACTCAGTTTTTGAGGTGCTTTCAGATGGTAAAAGGTTTGCAAGCTTGTTGACTCATTTCTCCTCTTCCAAATCAAATGTTTGAGGTGTTTCAAGTGTTCTTCTCATGTCATTATAGGCACAACATAGGCATCATGGCAGTATGCTTCCCTGACACTTGCAATAATTGTGAGCAACATGCGACACTTGCGACTTTGCGAGCAAAATGCGACACTTGTGACCTTTGTAATGAAGACACTTGTGACACTATCAAAGCGAGTAATTTCGATGTGTAACAGATTTCCCCCCAAAGTATGAAGTTAGAAGATAGGAACTGATAACTCAAATACTTTGTAGACTTTCAAGCAAGGGTATAGACTCAGAGAACCTAATGGAAGCTGCACACAAACATCCAACAAATATCATGACATATTTCAAATCCCAAGGCAGGCATACCTATGCTTAGGTGATCAAGACTTGCAAGATATGGCCGCCATAAAATACATTGCGGATCCATGATTGTATTGATAAGAAGGTATAGCCACCGAAGGTACAATGTGAATATATACTCTGATGACTCAGACTGATCGTAGCCACGAAGAATACACAGTGGATCTATGAGATGACAAGACATAGCCACGACCAATACAAAGTGGATCTATGTAACAGTATATGTGTCATTGTTCGAAAGAAACTCCTTCACAACCTGGGAAACGTATATATCAAAGTGATCACTCAACCCAAGGTCTTATTACCGATCCAAATGTAGTACGAATCTAACCATGTGACTAGATGTCCTGATGTCGAACATGGCAGAAACCACTTGATTACCGGTCAATGATGTAAACCGTTAACAAGCGCGAGGGAGA
>SNQJ01S0114995.1:0-20385 GCA_010110895.2 Picea sitchensis
TTGAAAATGTTTTACACAAATGGATATAGTGAAATTGATGTAATGATGCTCATGATACCAATGATCTTGATATTGAGGGATGGTATACAAAATGATTGAATGCCAAGAGAAAAGGAGAGAAGCATGCAAATCTACCATGAAATTCATATATGGAACATTGATGAAAACATATAAATGAAATACACCAAAAAATAATAAGAGAGTGATGGAGAAAAAGGATTCCATTCATATGAACTATTACATTCAAGAGGCCAATTTTAGGATGTCTTATTCCCAACCTTAACTCTATTCCTAATTTATTTTTATAATGTTGTCTGGTTGATGAAGTTGACTTTAATTAAGGTTGAATACATAAATTACGTGTCCATTATGTTCCCTTTTACATTTAATAAAAAAATATGATTTTATGACTTTTACATTTGAACTTAGACTATAATTCCCCTTAAGAGTTCAAATTAATCCTCCCCCCTTACAAAATGATGGTCCCCATCATTTCACTCATGCTCAAGAAAATTGAGACTTGATTATGATTATCATACCAACATGCTTGCAATTTGTTGATTGTGAATGAAAATAAGGGTTTTATGTGGCTAACCCATAACCTTGGGTTTATGAAAGACAAATAACCAAGTTGGAAATGGAAAACTTTCTCTTGGTTCCAAATTATAATGCATGGGGTGTTTTTCTAGATGTATAAGTTACATATAAATTACAATAAGGTTTAGTAAATTCAAAAATTAAAAATTGATAGAGAAAAATTGTGACCCTTGGGGTAGCTAACCTCTTGCTATGCTTTTGTTAATAACCTTTGCTATAGGTGACAGAATCAAATTTTTTCAAAGACCCAGTTGAGGTATCAAAGAGATATTCCATTAATATATGGAAATTGTTTTGTTGTATCTCATGGAGTGAGAAAATGCCTATTGAAACTCAAGGTATGCACAACCTTATTGTGTCACATACATTTGGATATTTAATAAACAATAACTCTCAAATTAATAAGTGAAATGTTTTTTTTTTTTTTTAAACCATTTGTGCTAGTACAAAAACCTTTCAAATGAGCTATAACGTTCCTTCTAAAATGTCTTGTATAAGTCATGTCAAAGGTGATGCAGGAGCATCACAAGCAAAGCACAAGCGTGGAAGACAGTTGGGCGCACTAATGCATATTTTGAAACATTTTGAATTTCAAAAGATCAATGTATTAATGTAATATTTGACAAACTTTTTGAGTTATGAATGTCTTTAATGATCGGAGGTTGATCCATCACGTAAGATCGATGGGGAATGTATTTTTGTTTAATGAGAAAGATCATAGTACAGATTTGGAGCTTGCGCTCTTATCTGTCTGACTCGATATTTATTGTAATAAGTGCTAAGTAGTTGATAGCATTCAATTCCATTAAGATAGCATAGAATAGTTGGAGGGAAGACTCTAGGAGAACCTCTTTCTATAAATATTTGTAATATTGTCCAAGTAGAAGTTGTTGATAGTTTTTATCGATTATCATAGTTGTTGTGGATAAAGGAGAACCAAGCAATAGTTCAATCTATCTTGTATAGGTTAAGGAGTAGTGAAGAATAGTGTATGTATATATACAAGTTTCAGTTGGATGAATATAACAGAGATATATTGTCCCAAATGTGTTTTGATTTTGTGTCTATTTGACTGAATGGTGGAGTTTCTGTTATTTTTCAACTCTCTGTTATTTACTTTGTTGATTGTATGGTTCGTTATGAGGAGTAGATGAGTTTCAATCATTTCTCTTCGAAGAGAAAGTGCAAGGTGTGCATAGTGTCCACAAGGAGTGTGTGACTGATTTTGTTTCGACTCGAAGGCTCAGAAGAGATAGTGAAATTCATATGTCTGCAAGGAGTGCATTGACATTTGCAAGGAGTGTGAAATAGAGTTTTCAGACTCGAAAGATCAGGAGGGATAACGTGATTTCAAATAAGAGAACTAGAAGATGACTGGAGGGCAGTCGCAAGGAGCAGGAAACCATTCACAAGGAAAACCTAAATCGTGGATGAAATTTTGTTGCAAGGTGTGCGCAAACCAGGAATTCAACTAAGTGTTGAAGAGATTGTTCAGAGGAAATCGAGAAGGTAAAGTTTAGGAGGAATAACCGTGGAGAGCTTCGATGCTTCGGAGTTCGCCAAGTTTGGAACTTGATGAAGCAGAGTCGCGAAGTCCGAAGTTGCAATTCAATATGGATTGTTAATTGCAGGAGAGCACATGGCAACGAATTAGGGAGTTAGAGAATCGGAAGATTGGAGGTTGTGGGAAGAAGGCATGTATTTTCGTGAAGTCGCGAAGTCCGAACCATAGTGGGCCTAGCAAATCCAAGGAGACGCGTGGCGGAAGTTCGAAACCTCGGAGAAGAGCGTTTCGGGAAAGGTTGAGGGAAGGATTTGGGATATCCCCGAAGTCCGAACCGCTAAGCAGTAAACCCACAATTATAGTCATGGTCACTTGTGGAGGAAACTTGTGTGTGTGGGTAGAGTCATTGTGAGTGCCCGAGGTGACCAAAGGATTCGTTCTGACTCAGTGAATCCAAACGATCCTAGACCAGGAGGTCAAGCATCCCTTTGGAGGGAAGGGGGGTTTGCGCCCTATAAAAAGGAACATGATGAACATGTAATCAATAAATTCAAGCTTAAACAAAGTTGAATTCATCAATAAGATGCCATTATAAAAAACAACAATAGGGAGAGAGTTAAGGTCTAGATGAAAAGGCTCTAAAATTGAACTCTTGAATGTAATGATTCATATGAATGGAATCCTTATTCTCCAACCTTATCTTGTATTTTTATGGTGTATTTCATTTATATGTTTTGGTCAGTGTTCCTTCTATGAATTTCATGGTAAATTTGCATGTTTTCTCTCATATTATGTTGGAATTAAATCCTTCTAGATCTAAACACTTAAGATCTGTATCATTGGTATCAAAATCATCATTACATGCATTTTTCAGGGTTTCGATGTTGCCTACAAAGGTTCCATGACATCTACAACAACTCACACTACTCTATAAACCCTTGGCATCCTTCGTTTCCCTTTGCACTTGGGAATCTCAGATCCAAAATTATTGTAGCTTCATGTAGCCATGGTGTCACTTAAAATGAAAAATATAGAATCTTGGGTGATCTCATTCCATCCCTTTCTCAAATTACCCACAGTTGTCTGACCACCATGGGAGCACAATAATGGATGAAATGAAGGATAACCCTCTTTTACAAACTTTAGATATAATCCCCAACTTCTATTGGATGTTTTGGAAGGAATATTATAGGTCATTTGATAGGATTTTCTATTATCTCAACTGGGTTTTTCATGTAATTTCATTTTCTTCTTAGATTGGGAGATATTATCAATTTAATCTCCAATTGTATGTGACACAACAAGGTCACACATACCTTAATTTTTAGCAGGAAGTTTCTCACTTCAAAAGATAATATAGAAAAAATTCCATATATAAATGGGAATATGTATTTGATATATCAAATGGGTATTCTACACACTTTTATTTCTTCACATGTAGAAGAAGTTATGAACAAAATCATAGTAAGAGGTTAACTGCCCCAGGAGTCACGATTTTTCCCTATCAATTTTTAATTTTTGGATTTTATTAAATCCTATTGTAATTTATATGTAATTTATCCATCAAAAAATACCCTATGCTTTATAATTCAGGACCAAGAGCAAGCATATCATTTCCAACTTGGTTATGGGTCATCCACAAACCCAAGGTTACGAGTTAGCCATACGAAACCCTCATTTTCATTCATAATCAACAAATTGTAAACATGTCAATACAATAAACATAATGGGATCTCATTTTTATTTAGCAAGGGTGAAATGATGGGGACCATCATTATGTAAGTGGGGAGAATTGGTTTGAATCTTAAGGGGCTTATAGTCTAAGTTCAAATGTAAAAATCATAAGACCATATTTTTTATTAAATTTAAAAAGGAACATGATGGACATGTAATTTATGGAGTCAATATTAAACAAAGTTTACTTCATCAATAAGAAACCATTATAAAAAATAAGTAGGAAGAGAATTAAGGTCAAGAAGAAGAGGTTCCAAAATTGGCCTCTTGAATGCAATGGTTCATATGAATGGAATCCTTCTTCTCCAACTTTCTCTTGTATTTTTATGGTATATTTCATCTATATGTTCTGATCAATGTTCCTTCTATGAATTTCATGGTAGATTTGTATGTTTTATCTCCTATTCTCTTGACATTCAAGCCTTCTAGATCACAACCCTCAAGCTCTAGAAAACTCTATTATGAATATTTTATTTTATTTTCTATAGGTTTTGGATCCTTGACACAATGTTATGAACAATGTTTTGGATCCTTGACACAATGTTATGAACAATGTTTTGGATCCTTTACAACAATGTAACTCACACAACCACATAACTAAAAGTGGTTGATATGTGTCAATCAATGCCATTAGTTTAAAAAAATAGAAAATGGTGACAATCGACATATATCAACCACTTTTAATCATCTGGTTGTGGTTAATGGTCAATTTTTGTGGAGATGATTAGTAGATTTATGAATTAAAATATCAATATAATTAATATTGAAATATATATGATATTTTAGTATAGTTGACCATGTTAGACTATGTTTTCCCATGGTTGACTATGGTTGACCATGATTGGTTATGTTTGACTATGGTTGACTTTGGTTAGTCACAGTTGATTATGTGACTATGTTTGACTATTTTTTACTTCGATCAAACATGGTCTACTATGGTTGAATTTGGTTTACCATGGTTGACTATGGTTGACTATGTTGAACTATTATTGGCCATGGTTGACCATGTTTGACTATGGTTTACTAGATTGACCATGAGTGACCATGTTGATTATGGTTAACCATGTTGACTATAGTTTACTATAGATGACTATGGTTGACCATGTTTTTCTATGGTTATCTTTGTTGACCATGGTTGTCTATGGTTGAGTTTGGTTTTACTATGGTTGAACATGATTAACTTTGGTTGACCTTGGTTGAATTTGGTTGACTATGGTCAACTTATGGTTGACTTTGGTTTATGTTTGGTTCACTATGGTCAACTTATGGTTGAATTTGGACTATGTTTCATTTACTATGGTTGACCTTGGTTGACTTTGGTTTACTATGGTTGACCTTGGTTGACTTTGGTTTACTATGGTTGACACATTCGACCATGTATGGGTGACTTAGGTTGACTATGTTTCACTTTGGATTACCATGGTTGACTGTGGTTGACCATGTTAATTATGTTTAACCATGGTTTACTATGGTAATATTTCATTGTGATGTTTATCATGGTTGACTTATGTCAAATTGCTACATTCCTCAATGGTTATGTCATAATGTGGCATCCATCGAGGGTTATGTCACATTGTGACATTCCTCAATGATTATGTTGGATTGTGATGTTCCCTAATGATTATGTTAGATTATGATGCTCATATTTATTGTGTTATGTCAAATTGATACGATCCTTAATGGTTATGTCACATTGCTACGTTAATTAAGGGTTATGTCACCTTGCAAAATTCCTTAATGGTTATGTTTCAGTGCGATGTTCCTGAATGGTCATGATGTATTATGATCTTCATCTCGGTCAACTTATATGAAATTGCTATGTTCCTCATTAGTATTGATGCACACGCATTCATCAAGGGTTATGTCACATTTGTGATGTTCCTTAATGGTTATGTCATGTTATGATGTTCATCTTAGTGGACTTTTGTTGAATTTCAATGTTTTTGAAGGGTTATGTTGCATTGCAATGTTCATCAAAGGATATGTTGGATTGTGATATTCCTTAATGGTTATGTACAATTGTGACATTTACTTGGTTAAATGTTTTCGAATTGTTATGTTCCTCAATGGTTATGTCGCAATGTCATGTTCCTCAAGGGTTAGGTTAGATTGTCACATTCCTCAACAATTATTTTATATTGTGATGTTTATCATGGTTGACTTATGTTAACCATGGTTGTCTTAAGCTGATCATGGTTGAATTTGGTTGACTATGGTTTACGTTGTTGATTATGGTTATCCATGGTTTATTATGGTTGACCATGTTGATTATGTTTAACCATGGTTTTGCCATGGTAATGTTACATTGTGACATTCATCTTGGTTGAATTATGTCAAATTACTATGTTCCTCAATGGTTGTGTCTCACTACGATGTCCATAAATGGTTATGTCACATTGTAACATTCCTCAAGGGTTATGTTGGATTGTGATGTTCCCAAATGATTATGTTGCACTATGATGTACAACTTCATTAACTTGTGCAAAATTGCATCATTCCTAAATGGTTATGTCACATTACAACGTTCATTTAGAGTTATGTCATCTTGCAACATTCCTCAAGGGTTTTGTTTTAGTATGATGTTCTTGAATGGTTGATTATGGTTTCCTTTGGTTGACATATGTTGACCATGATTGATCATGGTTGACTTTGGTTTACTATAATTGATTGTGTAACCATGGTTTAATATGGTAATGTTGCATTGTGACATTATGGTTGACTTGTATTGACCATGTTTATATTTAGTTTACTATGGTTCATTTTGGTTGACTTATGCAAACCATGATTGTCTTTATTTGGCGATAGTTTACTATGGTTAACTTTGGTTAACTGAGGTTGACCACAGTTGACTATGGTTGACATTGGTTGATCATCATGGACTTTAGTTTATTATGGTTGATTTTGGTTTATTATGTTTAACCATGGTTTACTATGGAAATGTCCATTGTGATTTTCATCTTGGTTGACTAATATCAAATTGTTACGTTCCTTAATGGTTGTGTCACATTGAAACTTCCATCAAGGGTTATGGTCACATTGAAATGTTTCTTAAGAGTTATGTTGGATTGTGATGTTCCTCAATGATTATGTTTCATTACGAAGTTCATCTTTGTTGTGTTATGTGAAATTACTACATTCCTCAATGGTCACGTCATATTGTGACACTCATTAAGGGTTATGTCACCTTGCAACATTCCTTAAGGGTAATGCTTGAATGTGATGTTCCTTTATGGTCATGAAGCATTGTGATATTCATCTTGGTCATATTACATGGAATTTATATGTTCATCAATGGTTATGTTATTTTGCAACATTCATTAGGGGTTATCATGACACATTTGTGATGTTCCTTAATGGTTATACCAAATTGTAACATTCATCTTGGTGGAATTATGCCGAATTACAATGTTTTTGTGATGTTACTTAAGAGTTATGTTACATTGCAATATACCTCAATAGTTAAGTTGGATTCTAACATTCCTTAATGGTTATGTCGCATTGCAACTTTCATCTTGGTTGGATTATGTTGAATTGATAAATTCCTTAATGGTTTTGTTGCATTGTGACTTTAATCAATAGTTATGTCCCATTGTCGGGGTATTTTTTAGGGGCGAAATTTCTCCAAATGGCTATTTTTTTGGACATTTTCATAAAAACAATATTCACTAATTTGGTTAAAAATTCTCCTAATGTTTACATTAATATGATTAAATTGATAATGTTCTCCAAAATATTACAAGTTTTAATAATATATTATATGTTTTTATTGAATGTTTTCCTACATATCTATATGTATGATTCTTCAAACCAAAATAATCGCCTAGAATACTATACATAGGTATAATATTTGAATTCTTAAAATTACCCTACCCATTGTGATGTTCCCAAAGTGTTATGTTGGATTGCAATGTTCATTAATGGTTATGTCACATTGTGATGTTTATATTTGTTGACTTATGTCAAATTATCATGTTACTCAATGGTTATGTTGCATTGTGATGTTCATCAAGGGTTATGTCGCATTGCAACATTAATAGTGATGACAATGGTTGACACTAGAAAGTTGACATCAACATCATATCACATTGTGACATTAAGAGGTTAATAATAATACATAATATTTATTTAGGAAATAAAGTTTATGATTATGTGAACTTTGGAACATTACTTGATAGATTAAATATCTAAATTGTTAATGAGGTAATTGCTATGTGTTTTTTATCACTGAAATGTATCTATTAGATATTGCAATGTAATGTTTATACATACGATTGACTATGGTTGACCATGTTTTACTATGATTGACTTTGGTTGAACATGGTTATCTATGGTTGACCATGTTTGACATTGGTTGACCATGGATGACCAATCTTATCCATGGGTAACTATGGTTGGCCATATTGAGCATGGTTGACAAGGTTTCACCATGGTTAAGCACGTTGACAATGTTTATGTCACATTGCAACAAACATGGTTATAGTTGAACATAGTGACCATGATTCACTATGGTTATATTGCACATTGACTTCATATATCTTGAGAATGATCATTATAGTTGATATGGTTGACTTTATATTTTATATCATGACTGATATGGTTAATCATATCAAATATATATATTAATATGGTTTTCCTAGGATTGACCATACTCTCCTTATAGTTTTTTATCATTGATTTTCATTACATATTATTTATATAATTGACAATATATTTGATCATTAAATTATTATAGTTGATAATATGTTAGACCCTTAATTTTAATGGTTGATAATATTTTTGAGTTGAACATATTATTTACATAGTTGATAACATGTTTGGCCATTTAATTACGTAATTGATAATTTGCATTTTATTTTATTTGAAAATTTGACTATAAAATAATCAATTTTCACATTATATTTACATATTATTTTGTTGATTGTTAAATTCACTTATTTTGGGGGTCTACAACATACTTATATATTATATTAACGCATTATATTTGAGTGTTATTTTCACTTATTTTTGGGGTCATGCTTATTATTTTTCACCACAAAGTATGAAGTTATTATATTAACATTATTTGATAATTGACGAGAGATTATTATACTAACATAAGTGTTTTTTATGTTATCATTTTTTATTATAAATAAAAATTTATATAAATTAAATTATGTAAGGTCTCCCACGAAACCCACCGAGCATGCAAGCTTCTTGGGAAGATTCAGTGACAGAATGGAGGAAGAGTACTAGGAAGAAGCAATCAATTGAGTGAACAAAGAGGTTTGGGTGTGAGTAGGAGCACCTTGGGTGCACGATGGTGATGTGCGACACCAAGGGATCACATGCCTTACTTACCTTAGAATAATTGATGAGAAATTGGGTTGCGTTTGGGAAAGGGAGAAGAAACTTGGGAGCATTCCCAAGGAGTGGACCCATATTCCCTTGACAACATGGGGGCACCAGAGAGGTTGGATGACCCCATCAGACACCCACAATGAGTCATGAAAATCGGCACAAGACAACACACATGGAAAAGGGGTGTGCGCCAAAGGATGGGGTGCGCCAATCCAAGATATAGTTGATGGGAATGCAGGCTTAGATGGGTGCACCAGGTCCACAAAGGGGTATGGCAAGTCAGTTGAGTGTGGGTTCGTGAAGGGATGCGACACACCCAAGAGACATGACATTTCTCACAAGTGACTCTTAGAGTCCATATAAAATCAAGGGCACACAACCAAAGCAAGGCATAGAGCATTTTTTGCAAGAGATTTGAAGAACAAGTTTGAGGCAAGTCTAAGGCAACAAACTAAGGAAAATTTTCCAATATGGAAGACAAGTAGCCGAGGGTTGGATTCTTTGGGAGGTTTTGGGGAAGTCTGGAAATGATGGTCTGTGGAGGCATGCGTAAGGAAGAACCAAAATATGTGTTAGCTTGGTGAAAGTCTGTAGAAACAAAGAGACAAAAAGTCTATAGTTGAGGGCACGTCTAAGGTGCACTCCAAGTGGTTGTGGAGATGGTTGCAAAAAATATTCTTGGTGCTATGAATTTGTTCTCGAGTGTCTTGGTCAGGTGAGGCGAGTTGTCTAACTCTGTCAAATTTGTAAATTGAGTCGGTAAAGCTCATATTGTAACTTTTTCACAATAACAAAGACTTAGTCAGGTGTTAGGAACAATTTGTGTCACGCACACTATTTATGTATTTGTGTTCATTTTTTCTGTAGTTTTTCTCCTGGATTCTCATGTTCATGAATGCATGCTTAAATAAGAATAAGTGTTAAACTATGTTAACAATTTTCTAAGTAAGAAAGAGTTTCACTAAAGTAGGAGTGTGACTCATTGGTAGCCTATAACAAAGTATGGGTATGCTCTAGGTGAAGAGGCATAGTCCAGATGAAGTATTCTTGGTGTGCCAAGAAACCAAGTGAGAACCATCGGGGTGCCTCACACCCTCGGGAGGTGAATGATTGCAAGATCTGATCAGGCATCCTATGGGGTCATAACAGGTGGTATCAAAGAAAACTTGGCTCTTCACCACTACTGCTTCCGGGACAATGGTGGGGGAGGGGTGCACTTATTGATGAAACAATATGGGTGCAATCTTGGTGAGGGTTTGATGGAATGACCCATCATAGAGGCAATCTCAGCATAGACTTGGTAGATTGTGATAGGTCTGAAATGTGGACCAAAATCATGAATTGTGAGCAGGCATAGGAACATTCCTTGAGAAGGAAAATCTCATATTTATTAGGGTGAACCAAGAACTTGGGAAAGGAAGACGAACAAAGGATTTCCGCAAAATGTTTCATAGGATCGATCGCAAAAGTAACCGCAGAGTTGATCATGGAATTTTGAAGAAGTCTTGACACAAAATCTTGGGTTCCTTCAAAAAACCCTTTGCAAGTAAATTGAATATAATTAGAGAGCCATACATGGTTGAAAAAAGTGACACTAAGAGGGAGACCAAGACCGACAAAATGAAGGACCGAATCATTATATTGGAGATGAATGTCGAGTAGATGACAGATGCATTGTGCCAGCATGGTGAGAAGGTTGACCAGATGGAGACTGAGATGAGAAAAATGAAGCATGGGTTTAATGAAGTCGTTTGTAAATTCTAGCCAACTGCAAATGTGATGACCAACACCTTTTCCAATGACATTCAGGATAGATTCAAGGCAGTGAAGGATGCACTTACTACAGTCTCACAGAGGTTGAAGGGCCAAGACGACACTAACACATTGTTGAAATGAGATTTGGATAATAGACAGATCTCCATTATCATGCCGATGAGGATCAAGATAAAGGAACCCGAGCCACATGATGGAAATCGCGGCACTAAGTTGTCGGGACATTGAGCAGTATTTGGAGTAGCTGAATGAAAGTTCAAATGAAGCCAAGGTAAATGTTGTAGCAATGTTCTTGACAAGGATTGCTAAGCTATGGTGGAGGAACCGAGTGGAAGACTTAGCAGTTGGGAAAACCATTGAGAAGATCAAAAACTGAAAAGAGATGAAGGAATCATTGAAGGCAAATTTTGGTTCGGGGAACCAAACATGCATCAAAAGAAATAAATTGTTATCTCTCAAGCATGATGGTAAGATCCAAGCCTACATCAAGGATTTCACAGGGCTCATGTTGGAGATAAAAGACATGTCAGAAGAAGAATGGATTTTCCACTTCATGAAAGGTCCTCAACCATGGGTGTAGAGTGATTTGCGATGACAGAACATGTAGACTCTTGCAACAATGATCACCGCAACGGAAAATTGTTGGAATTTTAGGGTGAACCCAAGAGAGTTCCTAGGAATAGTGAGGACTCCCAAGGTGAGAAGAAGAAGCAAGGGGAGGGTAAGAAGAAGGAGAAAGGAAATATGAATACGTCCAAGGGAAGTGAATACAATGTCAAGAAAATGGACGCATTGAAAGAAAAGAAGTCAATTTCATGTTGGATTTGTGCCAAGTAGCACTATGCAAATAATTTCCCCTTGAAATGGAAGTTGTATTTCTTTGGAGAAGGAAAACAACCCATCTGTTGGAGTCTTGTAGGTCTTGAACATTATCATGGAAGGTGAATCCAAGGAGATCCAAGAGAAATGTGAGAATAAACTTTGTTATGTGTAGGATTAACTCAATGGGAAGTCAGTGTTATCCATGATGGATAGTGGGGAAACTCGTAACTTTTTGAGGGAACACATGGTCTGGAGGCTTGGGTTGCATCCTAAACCGACACAAACAACCTTCAAGATGGTTGACGTAGGTGTAGAGAGGGTCGTTGGTGTGGCGAAGGAAATCTTGTTGAAGCTTAATGATTGATGCAGAAAGACGAGTTTCATCGTTGTTCCTATGGAAGTTTTTGAGGTTGTGTTGGGACAAGATTTCACGAGGAAGGAAAATGAAGCATTGATTCCTCACATAAAGAATTTGGCCATTTTATCAGGATGGGCTCCATGTTTTATTCCTACCATAAGGAGGAAAGAAGGAGGCATGTGGATGTATTCCTTACATATGGTTGTTGAGGACAGCCAGAGTGAGAAACCTTGTGGAGACGGATGATGTGGGGTGATGGTTGGACAGTCTAACACAAAAAATGAACGGAATCTTGTTTCATTAGAATGAATACTTGTTGATGTTGAAGAGATAGTTAGAGATCTAGCTAAGACAATGTATGTATTCACTGATTTATGTTTGAAAATTGATGAGGGGCAGCGAAGATCATAGGAAGTCACAGATATGAATATGTCGGAGCAATTCGTTGAAACGGCGTAGAAACAATTTGAGGGACAAGAGGACGTGAGGGAGACATAACAGCCTTGGTGTAAGAGAACAAAGGAAGGAGTCAATTTCTCCTCTAGAAAATTTGGACATAGTGAATGGGCATATGACCTTGATCTAGAAAGACTCATGGAATACTATGAAGGAAAGATCGGTTCAATTGTGTTGCTACTTCACATAATTCAAGTACATAATGACCATCGTTGCATTATGATCGTGTACATAATGCATAAGGAAAGATCAAAAACTTGTTGAAGTGAAGGAAAGATCACTTTAGGTGCACGATGGTGATGTGTGACACCAAGGGGGCACACACCTTACTTTCCTTAGAATGATTGACAGAGACGTGGGCTGCATTTGGGCAAGGTCGGGGCAACTTGGGAGCATGAAAAAGGAGTGGACCTATCTTCCCTCAGCAACATGGGTACACCAAAGGGGTTGGATGACCCATTGGAACACCCATGAGGAGTCATTACGATCACCACGAGAGACTGCATGAGGAAAAGGGGCATGCCCCAAGGATGGGGCACGCCAGTCCAAGAGAAGGTTGATGGGTGTGTGGGCTTAGATGGGCACACCAGGTCCACAGGGGGGGTGCAACAAGTCATTTGAGTGTGGGTTCATGAAGGGACACAATGCACCCAAGAGACATGGCCTTTCGCACAAGTGACTCTTGGAGTCCATGTAAAATTAAGGGTGCAGAACCAAAGGAAGGCATAGAGAATTTTTGGAAAGAGATTTGGAGAACAAGTCTGAGGCAAGTCTAAGGCAACGAACTGAGGCAAAGTTTCCAAGATGGAAGAAAAATAGCCAAGATTTGGATGCTTTGGGAGGTTTTGGGGAAGTCTGGAAATGTAGGTCTATAGAGGCATGTGTAAGGAATAGTTGAAATCTCTGTTAACTTTGGTGAAAGTATGAAAAAATAAAGAGACAACAAGTCTGTGGTTGAGGAAACGTTTGAGGTGCATCGTTGGTGGTTGCAGAGATGGTTGTGATAGAGAGTATTGGTGTTACAAATATTTTCTTGAGTGTCTTAGTGAGGTGAGGTTAGTCGTGTGAATCTGTCGGATTTGTAAACCAAGTTGGTAGTGCTCATATTGTAATTGTTTTGCAATAACAAAGACTTAGTCGGGTGTGAGGCATGGTTTGTGTTGCTTGCACTACTTTTGTGTTTATATTTGTTTGTTCTATAATTGTTCTCTTGGATTCTCATGTTCATGGATGCATGCTTAAATAAGAATAAGTGTTAAACTATGTTGATGATTGTCTAAGTAAGCAATATTTTCACTAGAGTAGGAGTGTGACTCGCCTAGAAAAAAGTATGGGTATGCTCTAGGTGAAGAGGCGTAGTCTAGACGAAGTATTCTTGGTGTTCCAAGCAACCAATTGAGAAACGTCGCGGTGCCTCACGCCCTCGAGAGGTGAACGATTGCAAGATCTGATCAGGCATCCTCCAAGATTGTGACAAATTAGATATTAAAATATAATTCAAATTAAATAAAAGCATATTAACAATTTCTTGAAATTTTGATATTTTTCCAGATTAAACTTTAATATTTATGTGGAAATTTTATATCTTATTTAATATAATATAATCCTAAATTATATTTTAAAATGTAAGACATTTATTATTTTAATAATGTGATTATTATCCTACATTTATCTTTTACATATTTGAATAATTGGTTATAAAAAAACTCATATAAACTTTAATGTATGTGTGGCAATTTCATATCTTATTTAATATAATGTGATCTTTATATATAATTTAATATAATACTATTTTTATATAAATATTTTTCCTAATAGTTAAGAGCATGTGTTTCCTTCTTCCTTGAAGGTCACACGTTCAAATCCAAAGGGATCACTTGTCCCAAAAATAAAGGGGTTTCTGATGAAGGAGCATCACTCCACCTCAGCAGCATGCCAACGTGTCATCTCATCAAAGCGCATTCAAGGAAGGGAGAGGTGCCAACCCTCTCATTTTGACCTCATTTTTAAATTTCAAATACAAAATTAAATGTAATTAAATGTTGTAAGGTTGGAAAATCCAAATCGATGCCTTTGTACAGATAGTAGTTGAAGTTGCCTTTAATAGGCTTGATCTGGAAAGATCTTGAACATCACCTCGGATATGAATTGTTAATGATCTTTCAATGTAATCTACCTCAATAGATAGGCGTTTTAATGGTGATTAAACACCGCTAGTGTAGTTGGAGGGAAGGACTCAATGAGTCTCCTCTTGTATAAATCTTTGTAACGTATGCCCAATAGAGGTTGTTGAAGATTGATTGTAAAAATCACAGTAAGCCAAGAGAGGAGAGAAGATTCAAGACTTTTTTTCAATCCGAGCTTGTACACTTTGTAAACAAACATTCATAGTAATACACAGAACATTTTTTCCTGCATATGATTTTGTGCGTGTTTCCATGTGTTTTATGAATGGTAGCTATGTGTGTTTACATGAATGTATGTTGTAGATGTATGTGTTATATTTACTCTGCAAGGTAAGGATAGAATATATCTACCTGTGAGTTTTGTTAAATCGTTATGGGTTCTTAGGGATAATTGCAAGGAGTGCATGATAGAGTTTTGAAACTTTGTAGCTGGCACAAGGAGTGTGTATCTGAACTCTTTCAAGTTAGAGAATAACATGCCTGGAGGCACACCAGAAAATTTACAAACTCAAGATGATCCTCAAGTTGTTGAACATCTTGGAGGATAGATTGTGCAGAGGAGACACATAGGGAGACAGGGTTCTTGAATACACTGGAGGAAATTCTGCACAGGACTAAGCGTAGCATGGAGTTATTGAAGACTCTGTAGAACTCTTCCAGTAGGGCATTGACCAGGTGCAAGTCTGCACAAGAGAAATCTATTTCGAGTTCATAGAGAGAGACACTTCAGAGTTTTTGAACACTCTGAAGGAAAGTCTCAGCAAGGAGTGCTTGAGCAGGTGAAAAGAATGCATGGAACCAACACATTTTGAAGTGTTGGGAGAGGTTGAAGGAACCAGAGTTGTTGATGTTGGAAAATATTTAACAGATAGCGAACAGATAGCGAATGCTTGTCATTGATGGAAAGTACAACAATGAAGATGGCATGAGTACAGAAAGTATGTAATAGATGGGCATTATGAGAAGACGTTGCAAAGAAGATTCGAATAAGCTCAGAAGAGATAATGCAGAGGATTTTTGGCAGATCATCGATGGAAATATCAGAGTAAGTGGAACAAAGTAAGCTCGGGAGGAGAAGCATCATTTTTTATCGTTGGATCCCATTTACAATTCTCGATGATCATCAGATCAAGTATTGATCGGGACTGTTGATCCCATGCCATTTCAGGGTTTCACGAATCGCGACTTGGAGAGGCAAGAAACATAACCATCGAAATCGTGATATGCGAAAACGTGATTTAATCGCAGACGTCAGATCAAGGTTTGTTCTGGACCGTTGATCCAGCTCCATCTTAGAGCTTCACGACTCGCGACTTGGAGAGGCAAGAAACATGACCATCAAAATCGCGATATGCGAAATCGTGATTTAATTGCAGCCGTTAGATCAAGGTTTGTTCTGGACCGTTGATCTAGCTCCATCTCGAAGCTTCGTGACTCGCCACTGGGAGAGGCAAGAAACATGACCATCGAAATCATGATATGCGAAATCGCAATTTAATCGCAACCGTCAGATCAAGTTTTGTTCTAGACCATTGATCCAGCTCCATCTCGGAGCTTCGTGATTCGCGACTTGGAGAGGAAAGAAACATGACCATCGAAATCGCAATATGCGAAATCGCGATTTAATCGCAGCCGTCAAATTAAGATCAGATCTAGACCATCAAATCATAGGACAAGTCGTTGACTTGGAGTCAATGAAGCATGGTGTGGAAACTCGCGAGATGTGAGATCGCGATAAGGTCTGGACCGTCCAATCTATGGAGATTTCAACCGTCGATCAGACTCAATGAAGTTTATAAACTCGTGAAATATAATGCGCCTTTTTGCACAACCTATGGTCACCGCCGGTGGTTACAAGAAGGGAAGGAGTCAGTTCAGATAAGCTCCATTTTGGGGTTTCGGGGATCATGACTTAATGAGTCGAGATGCCTCATCTCCATATTTACAAAATGCGAATTCACGAAAAGCACTTTATGCATAAGCGCTTGGT
This sequence comes from Picea sitchensis, assembly GCA_010110895.2. Lineage (NCBI taxonomy): Eukaryota > Viridiplantae > Streptophyta > Pinopsida > Pinales > Pinaceae > Picea > Picea sitchensis. Next base: position 16,758 of record SNQJ01S0114995.1, read on the forward strand.
CATAGCCATGGTCATATAAAGGAAGGAGCCAGCGTAGAAAAGCTCTGTTTTCAGAGTTTCGGAACTCGTAACATGGAGACTCAAGATGTCTCATCGCAGAATCTCTGAATTGCGAAAGTGAGAAATGGGTAAATAACACAAGAACCCTTCAGAGTTAATCCAACGATGCAGGTGAATCTGAGCATAATCGGAGGGCTACTGTTGCACGTAACATTTTAAGTGCCAGAAACCACTGATTGTTTATGCCAAAGGACTCGAAGACACTTCGGGGTGATTGACAGAGAAGATTAAGAGTCTCTGGGAATCTTCAAGAGGGATGAAGATGCTCGTGGAGGTGATTGACAGATGGATGAGCATTGAATCTTGTAACTGGAACAGAGAAGGTGATGTCGATTGTCACAGAGAAGACGAAGAGTCTCAAACTGCCAGAGAGGCTAAGGAATCTTAGCATAACATACAGTGATGTTGAACGAGTGGAAAAATGGTCAGAGAAGCTGAAGAGTCACGATGATGATCAGACAGAGCACTCGAGTTGTGGAGGATATCGTCATGGTGTGAGTATGTAGAGGTACTGCACGTATTGCATGCACAAGGTGCACAAAAGCTATAAATACACAGTACGGAGAAGAGATGTGGTTGTTGTTGTTGTTGTGGATGTTGTTGTTGAAGGTGATTCATGGATGAAGAAGGATCAGAGTGCAGCAGCTGAAAAGAACAGAAGAAGAACTGTGCAGCGAATGGACATCGTGCACAGAGAATAAAAAGCAGAAGATCAGAATGGGTAGCGGATGCATGCTAGAAGACAGTGAGGAAGTCTGAGTAGCAAATTCTTGCAGAACAGTGATGAGACTGGTAAGTTGTTATTGAACACTATATCACTGTAATAGGTTTTAGTATTTCATATTCATCATCCAGGGTGGTTGGGAGGTGCTAAGGAGGACTGGTGTCCTCATAGGTTCAAGTGGGGGCTTGAACACAGGGAGTTGGTGCTTCCTTCTAGTTGGTGCTAGAGAAACCAGGAAGTTGGTGCTTCCTNATTAGTGTCTCCAAGAATCCTGTTCTTCATTCCAAGACTAAGCATATTCCAATAAAGTACCATTTTCTCAGAGAACAAGTTACAAACAGAATTGTTCAGTCGAATTATATTCCTTCCACAGAACAGATTGTTGATATCTTTACTAACCCATTAGCAGTGACCCCTTTTGGATATCTTCGTCAAAAGTTGGGGGTTATAATTTCTTGTGTCTAATCTGTTCACCTGGTCAGGGGGAGTACTTATTGAATATCTAGTGTATTTCCAAGATGCTCATAGTTGACAGGGGAGTATGTACTGCAACAACTCAGGGGGAGCATGTTTCTTCTTTGACATTGATGTCAAAGGGGGAGAAAAGAGTCCAAAAGGCGAGTCTGAATGCATGTGGGTGGTTGTGTTGCCATCAATTCCAAAGGGGGAGAATGTTGGCAAATATTTAACAGATAACGAATGCTTTTCATTGATGGCAAGCACAGCAATGAAAATGGCATGAGTACAGAAAGTATGTAATAGATGGGCATTATGAGAAGACGCTGCAAAGAAGATTCGAATAAGCTCAAAAGAGATAGTGCAGAGGATTGTTGGCAGATCATCGATGGAAAGATCAGAGTAAGAGGAACAAAGTAAGCTCGGGAGGAGACGCACCATTTCTGATTGTTGGATCCCATTTACAATTCCCAATGACCGTCAAATCAAGTGTTGATTGGGACTATTGATCCTACGCCATTTCGGGGTTTTGCGAATCACGACTTGGAGAGGCAAGAAACATAACCATCGAAATCGCGATATGCGAAATCACGATTTAATCGCAGACGTCAGATCAAGGTTTGTTCTGGACCGTTGATCTAGCTCCATCTTGGAGCTTCGCGACTCGCGACTTGGAGAGGCAAGAAACATGACCATCAAAATCGCGATTTAATCGAAGCCGTCAGATCAAGGTTTGTTCTGGACCATTGATATAGCTCCATCTCGGAGCTTCGTGACTCATGACTGGGAGAGGCAATAAACATGACCATCAAAATCACGATATGAGAAATCGCGATTTAATCACAGCCGTCAGATCAAGGTTTGATCTGGACCGTTGATCCAGCTCCATCTCGGAGCTTCGTGACTCGCGACTTGGAGAGGCAAGAAACATGACCATCGAAATCGCGATTTAATTATAGCCGTCAAATTAAGATCAGATCTGGACCATCGAATCATAGGACAAGTCGTTGACTTGGAGTCAACGAAGCATGGTGTGGGAACTCACGAGATGCGAGATAGTGATAAGATCTGGACCGTCTGATCTATGGAGATTTCAACCGTTGATCAGACTCAATGAAGTTTATAAACTCGCAAAATATAATGCACCTTTTGGCACAGCCTATGGTCATCGCTGATGGTTATGAGAAGGGAAGGAGTAAATTCAGATAAGCTCCATTTCGGGGTTTCGAGGATCGCGACTTGGTGAGTCGAGATGCCTCATCTCCAGATTCACGAAATGAGAATTCAAGAAAAGAACTTCATGCATAAGCGCTTGGTCATAGCCATGGTCATATAAAGGAAGGAGCCAGCGTAGAAAATATATGTTTTCGGAGTTTCGGAACTCGTGACATGGAGACTCAAGATGTCTCATCGTAGAATCTTTGAATTGCGAAAGTGTGAAACGGGTAAATAACACAAGAACCCTTCAGAGTTAATCCAATGATGCAGGTGAATCTAAGCATAATTGGAGGGCTATTGTTGCACGTCATAGTGTAACTGCTAGAAACCACTGATGGTTTCTGTTAAAGGACTTGAAGACACTTCGGGATGATTGACAGAGGAGATGAAGAGTCTCTGGGAATCTTCAAGAGGGATGAAGATGCTCGTGGAGGCGATTGACAGGTGGATGAGCATTGAAGCTTGTAACTAGAACAGAGAAGGTGAGCTCAACTTTAATAGAGAAGACGAAGAGTCTCAAACTGCCAGAGAGGCTGAGGAATCTCAGCATAACATACAATGATGTTGAACGAGTGGAAAAATGGCCATAGAAGATGAAGAGTCACGATGATGATCAGACATAGCACTCGAGTTGTGGAGGATATCGATGCGGTGTGAGTATGCAGAGGTACTGCGCACATTGCATGCACAAGGTGCACAAAATCTATAAATACAGAGTACAGAGAAGATATGTGGTTGTTGTTGTTGTTGGAGTTGTTGTGGATGTTATTGTTGAAGGTGATTCACACATGAAGAAGGATCAGAGTGCAGCAGCTGAAAAGAACAGAAGAAGATCTATGCAGCGAATGGACATGGTGCACAGAGCATAAAAAGTAGAAGATTAGAATGGGAAGCGGATGCATGCTAGAAGACAGTGAGGGAGTCTGAGTAGCAAATTCTTGCAGAACAGTGATGAGACTGGTAAGCTGTTATTGAACACTATATCACTGCAATAGGTTTCAGTATTTCATATTCATCATCCAGGGTGGTTGGGAGGTGCTAGGGAGGACTGGTGTCCTCAGAGGTTCAAGTGGGGGCTTGAACACAGGGAGTTGGTGCTTCCTTCTAGTTGGTGCTAGAGAAACCAGGAAGTTGGTGCTTCCTTCTAGTGGGTGCTAGAGAAAAACAGAG
>SNQJ01S0114997.1:6337-18200 GCA_010110895.2 Picea sitchensis
TTTTTTTCTGAGATTTTTTTTCAAAAAATATGTCGTCTAGCAACTTAGGACCAACTCAGGGTACGATTCTACTTGGAAAGAACTATGAGTTCTGGTCTCTTCGGATGAGATCGTTCTTGCAAGAACAAGAGTGCTGGGAACCATTGGATCTTGGATATGTGGAACCAGATCTAGCAACCCTTTCTGCCATGAAAAATCCGTAGAGAATTGCTCAGGCAACACTGAGGAACAAAGAAAATAAAGTGAAATTATGGATTCAAAATTCTGTGGATGATTCGATTTTCTAAAAAATCACAGGCGCTGGTACTTCAAAACAGGCCTGGGACATCCTTAAATCTTCCTACCAAGGAAATGACAGGGTCAAAACAATTAAACTGCAGACCTTGAGGACGCAATTCGAGACTCTAAGGATGACAGATTCCGAAAATGTGGATCAGTTCATGACCAGAGTCATGGGAATTGTGAACCAGATCAGACTGATTGGTGAAACCATCACTGATCAATGAATTGTTGAGAAAATTCTCAGAAGTTTACCAAAGAAATTCGAAATGGTTGTAACAACAATCCTTGAATCCAAGGATCTGTCCATTTTTTCCACAGAGGAATTAATTGGTTCTCTGGTGACACATGAGACCAGACTGCATCTCACAGATGAGACAATCTCCAATGTTTTCGAAACTCAATTCTCCTTCAGCAGAGGGAGAGGCAGAGGAGGAAGCAAAGGTCACCAAGGAAGAGGGAGCAATCAAAGTAACCCTCACTCCAGTGGAGGTAATAGACAACAATATCCGAATAAAAAATTTCTCAGTCTCTAACAGAAGTACAAACAAAGTGGCAGTGTGAGGTCCTTTGGGCTATCCACACACGTTGTAGGATTTGATACATATACATGTGCTCTTTATCTTTTCCAAATAGATACATCTAGTACATTTTTAGCATGGAAGGAAAATTCGATATGAAGAAATTCAATTTCTATCAGAGATTTTTTTAGAAAATAATTACAAAGAGACAACAAGGAATGAAACTGTAAAACTTGTAGCCAGAGCATTATTGGAAATTTCTGAAATTAAAGGAAATAACATTGACTTTGTTGTGAAGAGACATTCACAAGAATAATAGTAATTTGCAAATAGTCTGGTTTGTAAGTTTACTTGTGTTTTTTGAAATCAAGTTGAATTGCAAAGTAAATGGTGCGTTTTTGGTAGAATCCAATTCTTTTCATTTGTTAAAATTTACATTTTCGAGTCTGATTGTTAAAATGGTGAAGTTGCAAGAAACCCTTTAAGTATAAGTCATCTAAATAACTCGAATTGATGAATTATTAAAGATATTGAACTCTCTAATAATCTCTTCTATGGAGAATATAATCACCACTCACAAAGCAACTTGTAACTTGATTTTGCTCAAAAGGTCTACAAACTAGGAATATTTTTGGTGGAGTGCAATGTATCGTGCCAAAATAATTTTGGTATACATCACAAAGGAACACTTTTTCTAGTTGAGACGCTGCGAAAGATGAGTTTCCTCCTTGCGAGAAATATGTTGAGACTTAGAAACCTTTGAAAAAAGTTGAGAAAGTTTTGCGTGTCACACGAATCTAATGTTTGGTATGATGCAATGTATCACACCAATTAAATAATTTCGGTGCGATACATTGCGAAGGGGGAAGCTTTCTAATGATGCAATAAAGGAATGGAATGTGAATTTTATCGCAAGGATACTATTTTACGTAGATTGTGATACACTACAAAGTTATGAAGTTTCAAAGATGAGTTGTGGTGATGCAAAGTTTTGGGAAGTGCGATGTGTCACATTGAAAGTAAGTTTCAGTGCAATACATCACAAATTTGGAATGTTTACTCATATGTAAAATAAATCACATTGAAAGAAAATTGATATGTAACATAGCATGAGATAAAAGATCGCACACAAAGATAAAAAATATGCAAAATATGCGAAGGAAAAGTTGGATGAAATGAGATGTAGGATGTGTCACATAGTAAGGTGATAAAAGATCACACATAAAGATAAAAAAATATGCGAAGGAAAAGTTGGATGAAATGAGATGTAGGATGTGTCACATAGGAAGTCAAGGTGATAGTATGATTTTTTTTAAATTTTAAAGTCAAAATCTTGTTTTCTCCAAACAAAAGTAGAAAGATCAAAAGAAAGTGGTATTTCATAAGAAGGTCCATAGTGATGAGGATTAAAAATGTGTTAGTGAGGGTTATTGGCCAATTCTAGTGTAGGTTTCCAGAAATTATAGGTTAATGGTTTTGGTTTTTGAAGAATAGGATGGTGCTCCTTAATAGAGGCCTTGTTTCTAATGGAATTTTTATAGCGCGTTAGGAAACCATACATAATGAAACACAATGTATATTTTGTATATATTCCAAAAATTTTGAATGGGGACAAAAAAAAACTAAAAATCCATTATCAAGTAGATTTTTTGGGACCCTAGATAAAAAAATATGGAAAAATTTACTTAAAATTTTACCTTCTCAACAAGACAAACAAATTTGAATTAATAAAGTTTCCTTAGTTTTTCTTTCTTTTGGAGATAATTGTTTTTGCTAAAAATTCCAAGTTCGCAGAAAATACAAAAAGGAGAAATTTGACAATTCCATATTGATACAAAATTGGAGCATCAAATACCAAATATGAAAGTTTTTGTGTATTCAACATCATGATTATTATGTATTCATAATATAAAAATTTTCCTATTTATTTTCATATTTTCTTTTGCAAGTGGTGGAAGTAGGCTTATTAATCAATTTGCACCAATGAGAAAATGGGACAATCGAGTAGAAATGAGACAACTTCAGAAGGCCAGAACTTCATGCTCATCTCATAATTGAGAAACAAAATAATTATTGGAAATATCTTGAGGTGAAGAATTGATATATAAACCTTGAATTGGGATCTGAGTATAAAAATTCTCAAGAAATTAGAAAGAATATGATTGGTGGCCTTAAAGGGGTATAAATATCTAAAAAGTATTTTAGAATTGTAAAATTGTGATAATATAACAATGATATTTCATATAATAGTAATTTTTGCATGCACATTTTTGCATAATTAGTGGTATAGGTAGAATAGATCTTGTTCCTAAATGAGGAATATAGAGATCAATGATGCGCAAGGTTCTTATGGCCATGAAGATGAAATCATGGGTCTATATATTATAATGGGAAATGAAGAAACAAAATATAATGGGAATAGAAACAAGGTAGAGTCAACATAATTGGTTGATGAGACAATGTAAATACTAAATATGGAAGCGAAAATCTACATAGAAGACAATGAGAGGTTGATAAGAGCTCAAGAGGAGTAGAACCAAATTAATACTCAAATTCTATAGAGTTTAAATAATGGCGAAGAAAAATCAATAAGGATTCCAACTGATGCAGGAGCATCTCCCACGTCAAGCGAGCCAGCGCGGTAGCGGAAGACAGCTGGAAGGAATCCAACACAAATTTTTGAAAAACACCTTGAAACTATTGCACGAACATTAATGAGGAAATTTAATGAAGCACACTTATATATTGTAATCAGACCTCAAGCCTTACGCTCTCGTATGAAGTAGATAGAGGAATTTAATATAGTTAATGCAGGTAGATAGGATTTTAACTTAGATTAGACAGTTTTAGAAGGAAAGAGGGAAACGGGATATAGACACCCTCATTGTGCATTGTAACATAATTCTGAGCATTAAGAAGAGAAGCAGAGAGTTGTGGAAGAACACCCATGTACAGAGCTTGAATTAATAGAAGAGTTTAATTCAAATCCATGGTTTTGTGTTTGTTCTCTGTGTATGTNTATTTCATATAATAGTAATTTTTGCATGCACATTTTTGCATAATTAGTGGTATAGGTAGAATAGATCTTGTTCCTAAATGAGGAATATAGAGATCAATGATGCGCAAGGTTCTTATGGCCATGAAGATGAAATCATGGGTCTATATATTATAATGGGAAATGAAGAAACAAAATATAATGGGAATAGAAACAAGGTAGAGTCAACATAATTGGTTGATGAGACAATGTAAATACTAAATATGGAAGCGAAAATCTACATAGAAGACAATGAGAGGTTGATAAGAGCTCAAGAGGAGTAGAACCAAATTAATACTCAAATTCTATAGAGTTTAAATAATGGCGAAGAAAAATCAATAAGGATTCCAACTGATGCAGGAGCATCTCCCACGTCAAGCGAGCCAGCGCGGTAGCGGAAGACAGCTGGAAGGAATCCAACACAAATTTTTGAAAAACACCTTGAAACTATTGCACGAACATTAATGAGGAAATTTAATGAAGCACACTTATATATTGTAATCAGACCTCAAGCCTTACGCTCTCGTATGAAGTAGATAGAGGAATTTAATATAGTTAATGCAGGTAGATAGGATTTTAACTTAGATTAGACAGTTTTAGAAGGAAAGAGGGAAACGGGATATAGACACCCTCATTGTGCATTGTAACATAATTCTGAGCATTAAGAAGAGAAGCAGAGAGTTGTGGAAGAACACCCATGTACAGAGCTTGAATTAATAGAAGAGTTTAATTCAAATCCATGGTTTTGTGTTTGTTCTCTGTGTATGTATGCTGAATGCTATGCTCATGAGTATTTACTTCCTATTATGCATTTGTTTACATGCTATGTATGAATGATTTCTTGCTGAGTGTTTGAAATCTAAGAAAGGAAGTAGGAGAAATGAGTTTCAATTGTCTCTCTATCTGAGCAAGGATTCCTGCAAGGAGTGTAGTTGAAGTCGTCCGCAAGGAGTGCATTGATAGAAGGCTCAGATAGTTTAAATCTTGTTCTTGTTCACCTAGAGGTGCATTTGGGCACAAGAGCTGTGCAAGGAGTGTGCAGGCCAGGGAAAGTCTCAGTTGTGAATCTGAGCGGAGTGTTGAAGGACTGCTGCTGCAGGTGTGCCCAGAGTCAAAAGAACTCAACACTTGGAAGTTTTTGAGGATTGCCGCAAGGAGTGCGCGCAAGGGTCTTCTTGAAAACTCATAATTTTGTGAAGCTCAGGAAGAACAAGATTTTCAAGTTCATCGAAGAGAAGCATAGGGAGTCTGTGCTATGGAGTGTTTGAACAGGCGCTGCAAAGTTACGTGCAGGAGGACCAGTTTTCACAGAGGAATACTGGGTTCATCCCGTAGAAAACATCAAAGAGGAAGAGATCAACGATCAGGATCTTGTGGGGAGGATTAGCAAAATCTCATCAGCCGTTGGATCTACCAAAGAAGCGAGGAGTTTACGGCCACGTTCGGAGTCCAAGCTCTAGGGGTTGTGAGTCGTTGGATCGTTGAATAGTTACCCATCAGCCGTCCGATCTGACAGGGGTTGCACAGAGTTTAACCCTCGTGATCAGAGTAAGAACCCCAAGAGGCATCAGGATATCAGGCGTCGGGGTTCGAGAAATCAGAAGTCCCGTGGATAAGAGATCGGGGAAGTCCATCGTGAAAATCCCGATGAGTTCAGAGCCATCCATCTGCTGGGATATGTGGTAGGGATTGAGAGTCCATCGACATTTCGGAGCTTCAGAAGGCAAGAGTCCGAGACCTATTGAACCCCGAAACGGCGAAAGGATCATAGCCGTAGGATCATAGCCGTAGGATCTCAGGGGGGACACATGTCGTGTGGTTGTCTAGATCGGGAATGTGGTCATCGGAGTTCAGGTAAGTGAGTGTTTATGGTTTTGTAAAGTGGCGAAGTCCGAGGTTCAATCTGATCCGTCCATTCACTAGGGACGCGTGTTAGGAATATGAGGGGAGTCGGGGTTCAGCACATCGGAGGTCCTGAGGATAGGATCCTCTTACAATTTGGAATCGCGAAACGCGATATCCCGATAGGCCAAAGGAACAGTGTGGGGCCACAACAGAATTAGTGGAGGATAGGTGGCATGAATTATCAGAGTTCGGGGAAAGGAAAGTCCCGAAAACATTGGTATTAGGATTCGCGATCCCGTGAAGTTCGAAGTCTCGATGAGATAAGGGACCGTTGAAAAGTCAAAGTCGTGAGCTCATTGGAGTTTTGGTGTATCAGGGATCGGGGGCCGGTGAGGCGAGTTGTTTTTGACATTGCAAGTGCTGAAATCTTGATAGGAGGAGCCCCGATAGCAAAGTAAAAGGTCAGCATTGACTCACATTGGATTTCGGAGAATCACGGGGAACAAACGCATGACCATAGGACTCGCGAAATCGTGAAGTTCGATTTCCCGATAGAAGAAAGGGAGATCCCGTGAGAGAGTTGTTGTGGGTGAAAATTTCCCGATAGGAAAATAGAAGGACCGGTTAGTGTTCTTCAGGCCGAGGAAGGAGGAAAGATCCTGTGAGCGGACGTGCCTGGGTGGCGCGCCTGCGTCAAGTGGTATTAGAGCGTTTAAAATCTTCTTTGCTTTCTGTAGCAGGGAAAAAGAGAATTCTCCATGCCGTCGAGAAGAAGAGATAGACAATCACCTGATCCAGAGGGGGAAAGGGAAATGTCCAGAGGAAGGGGTAGGCAAGTGCAGAATCCAGAAGTAGAAAGAGATCTGCATAACTTACGCGCTATGATTGTGGACATGGAGATTAGACAAAGGCACACAACTGATGTAGGAGATATCAGTGAGTCCAAAAATGAATATGATGTTGGACATGGAGAAGAAGAAGTCACAGCAGAAGATGCAGAAAATGAGCGCTTACTTAATGATGTTGCAAGAATGGGTGCAAAGGTAAAAATGGACATTCCAGTTTGGGAAATCTGGATGTAGAAGAGCTTCTAGACTGGATTAGAGCTCTAGACACATATTTTGACTATGAAGATATTGAAGAGGAAAATAAAGTTAGGCATGCCGTCACGAGATTAAAAGGACATGCAACTTTGTGGTGGGATGAACTACAAGCGGATAGGTGTTGCCAAGGCAAGCAGAAAATTAAGAGCTTGGACAGGATGATTGCAAAGATGAAGGCAAAATTCATTCCCAGGGACTATCAAATTTCTCTGTTCAGGAGGATGCAGAACCTAAGACAGAAACTGATGTCAGTGAAGGAATATACTAAAGAGTTTTACAGGTTGAATATCAGGGCAGGTCATCGCGAAAGCAATGACGCAAAAGTGGCCAGGTATATGAATGGCCTGAGATATGAGATTTAGGATGAAATGAGTATGATGACCATCCGAACGGTAGAATATGCTTATCATATGGCTCTGAAAGATGAAGAGAAGCTGAGCCGAAAGCAAGGTCAAAGGGGATGAGGTAGAAGTCATCCCAGAGGCAAATGGGTTGCCCAAGAGAAATATCATAAGCCTAAGGAAGACTGGAAGAAACCTCAGACTTGAGTAGAGAGAGGTGGAAGTTCACAGCGAGGGCAATACGCTGAGCAAAGAGAATAACATACTGAGCAGAGAGGAGGATATGCTAATAATAATAGGTTTCCTCGTACCAGAGGTAGAGGAAGAGGAAGAGGTGGAGTAATCACATGCTTCACGTGTGGAAAAAATGGGCACAAGTCATTCGAGTGTCCAGAGAAAAAGAAATATGGAGGAGAAGCTCACCTCACCGAAGCGCAGAGGTGAGATGTTGAGGCGGAAGATGCTAAAGGTGGAAGATCGTTGGTAATGTGAAAAGTCCTTTTGACACCAGAGAAAGAAGTGTAAAGTTCAGTCCAAAGGACCAAAATTTTCAGAACATCTTGCAAGACCAAGGGTTGGGCATGCAAGGTCATTGTGGACAGTGGTAGCACAAACAATCTCGTTTAAACTGAGATGGTAGAGAAGCTGAAGCTGGAGATGACCGATCATCCAAGTCCATATAAAGTTTTGTGGCTACAAAAAGGACATCAGATAAATGTCACCAAACAATGCTTAGTTGAATTCAAGATAGGTGGAGATAATGATAAGATATTGTGTGATGTCATTCCTATGGATGTTTGTCATCTATTGCTGGGTAGACCGTGGCAATATGATAGAAATGTGATTCATGATGTGAGAATGAACACATACACCCTAGAGAAGAATGGGAGGACACACATGTTTCTTCCAATCAAGGATAAGGAGGTGAAACCGGAAGTAAGCAACACAGTAATTCTCATGAGTGGGGAGGAACTTCTTACAGAGGTTAAGAAGAAGGATGATCCATAGTTCATTGTGGTCAGAAAACCAAAAATTGTTCTGACTAGCACGAGAATGGATGATTTACTAGAGGAAGTTCAAGAACTGCTGGAAGAGTTCGCTGACATTGTAGTGGACGAATTACTTCATTCGTTGCCACCAATCAGGAGTGTGAGTCATCACATTGATCTCATACTGGGAGCCAGTTTGCCAAACAAAGCCGCGTACAGATTGACACCGCAGGAGAATGAAGAGGTTAAAAGGCAGGTCCATGAGTTATTGGACAAAGGTTTGGTTAGGGAAATCTTGAGTCCATGTGCTGTTCCGACAGTACTCAGTCCGAAGAAAGATGGAGGCCGGAGGATGTGTACCGACTCAAGGGCGATCAACAAAATAACCATCAAGTACAGATTTCCATTGCCGAGGATGGATGATCTGATGGACTGCTTGAGCGGAGCCAAGTATTTTTCAAAGATTGATTTGAAAAGCGGATATCACCAGATTTTCATGAGAGAAGGTGATGAATGGAAAGCAACATTCAAAACCAACGAAGGGTTGTATGAATGGCTTGTTATGCTGTTTGTCTTAACAAATGTGCCAAGTACCTTTATGAGGTTGATGAATGAAGTCCTGAAATATTTCATCGGAAAATTTGTTATCGTATATCTGGATAATATACTGATTTTCAGTAAAATGAAAACTGAACATCTGAAGCATTTGGCCATTGTGATGAAGAGATTACAGTAAGAGAAGTTGTTGATAAACATGATGAAATCCTCATTTATGAAGACATATCTCATTTACTTGGGATTTGTTATTTCGGCAAATGAGTTGAGGGTGGATCCATATAAGGTGGAAGTGATAAAAAATTGGCCATCACCGAGGAATATATTCGAGGTGAGAAGTTTTCATGGATTGGCTAGTTTCTACCAAAAGTTCATTAGGAATTTCAGTGGAATCAGTGCAACGATGATGGATACAGTGAAGAAAAGACATAAATCTTTTCACTGGACGGAAGAGGCTGAGAAGAATTTCAATCTATTGAAACAAAAAATTACGGAGCAACCAATTCTGGTGTTGCCTGATTTTCAAAAGAAATTTCAAGTGAAGTGCGATGCAAGTGGATTTTCAATTGGGGCGGTCTTGATTCAAGAAGACAGGCCGATTGCATATTTCAGCGAGAAGTTGAATGAAGTGAAAGTGAAGTACTCCACATATGACAAGGGATTTTATGCCATCATTCAGGCATTGAAAAAGTGGAGGCACTATTTGATTCCGAAGGAATTTGTTTTATATAGTGATAACCATGCCTTACAGTTTGTGATTCAACAGGAGAAGTTGAATCAGAGGCATGTTAAGTGGGTTGAATACATGCAAAACTTTACATTTGTGATTAAACATATTTCAGGTACTGCTAACAAATTTGTTGATGCTTTGAGCAGGAAGTGTTTGCTGTTGCAGGAATTCAAAGTCAAAACATTGAGTTTTGAGGATCTCAGAGACATGTACGTAGATGATCCAGACTTCAAGGAAGCGTATGAAGCAACTGAGAATTCAGTTCTCAGAGATAGAAGCCAGTGGGTCGAATACATGATCCAGGAAGGATTGTTGTTCAGAAGTAATCAATTGTGTATTCCAAATTGTTCCATGAGGGAGAACTTGTTGAAGGAGAAACACAACGGAGGATTGGCCAGACACTTCGGTCATGAAAAAACATTCACAAAGCTGAGTGAGTCATAATTTTGGCCAAGGATGCGATCAGAGGTCAAGAGATTTGTGGAAAGATGCAAAATTTGCCATCATTCAAAGGGGAGGAAGCAGAATGCAGGTTTTTATCAACCGTTTCCCATACCAGAGAGACCATGGGATGCAATTAGCATGGATTTTGTATTGGGGTTGCCAAGAACATAAAGAGGTTGTGATTCAATCTTTGTGGTGGTGGATAGATTTTCCAAGATGGCACATTTTATCCCATGTCATAAAACCAGTGACTGGTCAAAAGTTAAAACAAGGAAATCATTACAATATGAGTTCAAAAGACATAAAGAAACTAAAGACAAATATTTTTTTTTTTGAAAAGAAAAAAACAGGAAAGGAAAGATATTATATACATGAAGACTCCATCACCATATGTGATCATGAGAAATACTTATTAAGGATTTGGAAATTGATGGGGAGTTCCTCAATATCCCCTTCCAAAGTAAAAACTATACATATGTATTCTAAATAAAAAAATAATATTTTTTGATCTATAAACTATCGTGAATATTCCACTACAAGAGTTCATCACAGAAGATATGATAAATAAAACTGAAATTTTCACTATGAAGGTTAAAATCCTTTATATTCCATAATCACACACCATACACAAAATAACACAAACATTTTCTCTAGGAAACCCTTACAGGAGAAACTCCATCTAGAAGGTGAGGATGCTCTGCTCTCTTTTCTATGGTACGGAAATAATACAACCTCAAAGTAGAAGGATCTCTCTATGGAGTTACTCGAGACCCGTGGCATATTAGGATACTACAAAACATTAACCCCCTCTATTATGGTCTCTAATTTTCTCACACCAAGTTGTTCTACTATGCTATGGAACAAAATACAATAACATAGAATGGAACCCCTTCTACTCCTAGCGATTTGATGTTTAACGTATCTCAATAGACATATAGGGGTAGGGTTTTAACTTCCTCAACCATCAATTGTGATAAGGTTTTTACCTTATATACTTTTCTTATAAAATCCACTAAGTGGATAGCCCCACATTTTTAAGTAATGGAGGCTACCATACATGGCATGCACTTGTACAATGATGATCAATATGGTAGGTCAACCTTCGGGAGGCATAAAATTCACATACAAACTCTAATTGAGGTTATTCTTACACGATTTGAAAGGTATCAATGTGTGGAATATATAAGACAACATTATAGTAATGTTTGGACTGCAAAAAAGTGTCATTTTATGCCTCAAAATGGATTACAAAGATTTCATATGTTTTTTTTGGACCCAAATTTCCAAATTCAGACCAACCTCTCAAATGTGTCTGCAAGTTGATTCATCCAATTTTTTACCCATAAAGCATAGTGATAGATGAAAAATAATATAATGATCCATTTTGGATCACACCTCCCCATTAAAGGAGGATTTTGGTCACCAAAATATTTAGTGAATGAGGTGAGGAAATTTTTCCTCTACCTTCTTCCTAGAGTACCACTTTTATTTTTTTGGAGGTTTTCCTTTCAACTCAATCTACCAAAGGTCATGATGCCCTTGTGTTGTAGTTCTATACCGCTTCTACAAAAATGTGTCCTCTATGAATTGTTTCTGAGAATATGATGCTAAGTACTATATGGAAGGTAGGACTTTCTCCTCCTCCTAATCCAACATGGAGGGCTCATAGAGTTTGATATTCAAATTTTGACTTACCAGTAGAAGTGCCGACTGCTTTATTATAAGAGCATTGTATATAGATAATATTTTCATCATAGCTCTTGATATTATTTTGATTGTAACCCCTCAAAAGTAGCACCAAAGTCATGTTGACTACCTCTATCTTGTTATCTGTTTGTGGATGGAATTTTGTTGTTAGGGTTCGACCCTAACCCCTCTTAGTTGGTTATTAGTTAGTGTTATCGCACGGTTTGTAGGAGGGGTTTAGATAGCTTGAGTCAAGGCTTAAAACCGGCGTAACAGGAGCTTCCCCACCCACTG
This sequence comes from Picea sitchensis, assembly GCA_010110895.2. Classification (NCBI taxonomy): domain Eukaryota; kingdom Viridiplantae; phylum Streptophyta; class Pinopsida; order Pinales; family Pinaceae; genus Picea; species Picea sitchensis. Next base: position 18,159 of record SNQJ01S0114997.1, read on the forward strand.
TCACCTCGATGGGGGGCTCTTTCTATTTAGGAGGGCTAGTCC
>SNQJ01S0114997.1:18210-46327 GCA_010110895.2 Picea sitchensis
CTAATGCATATATGAGAAAGTTATAATGATCAAATATGACACATACCATGATACCTTGGACCAATTACCTCATGGAGAAAGAGCCCTTTCTGATGCAAGACCAGGCTGGTAGTGATGGAGGCTAGTACTGCTGGCGGGACAAGTATGACTGAGAAGAAGAAAAGATGGGCCCTCAAGGGCCATGCTCAAGTCAATCTGCTCTCGTACTCCATGTCTAGGACCATGTGGGCCTCGAGACATGATCTTTTAGTTATCCCTAGATATCGGGGATAACAGTTAGTATCATACATATTTTCCATGTAACAAAGGATGAGATTAGTTAATAAGGCCTATTGAATAAATTTGAACAAGTCAATGCAAGAAGAAATAATAGAATCTTTCGGTTCTAGAAGGATCTACCTCTAGAATGTTCCTTAGAAGATAGAATTAATATAAATAAGAGTAGGAGGTATGATAAATATTTTCTTGAGAATTACTGTAATAGAGTGTTTCTCTGCTGGAGGTTTCCCCCTCCAAGAGGTAAGTGAACATTGTTTCCCATCATTAAAGGCATTATTTTGGTGTTGTGGTTTCATATATTTTGTTGTTCCACTGCCATTCTTTGCATTATTTTTGTTTTGTGCTATTATAATAGATCTTGTACCTAACAAGTGGTATTGGAGAACTTTGATTTGTACACATTGTGGGTAATTTTTTCCAGGGTAGAGATGTATTCTGACATCTTAAATCTACAATGGTTTGTCATTCAACACATAAATATGTGGTGAGAGAAGCATACATGTAGAAAATACAAGTGGTACTTAAGCGCATATTGTTGGACACCCTTGTAACCCCTATTGGTACCCCTTTGAGTGATAACACATCATACAACACCTGTATACAGACTAGCCTATATATCCTAAAACCCTCCATAGATAAACCGATCAGTCACCTGACTGCTATAGCACCACCAAGAAAAACACTCAGGAAGATATTGTATAGTACTTTGGTAATTGGGTAGTATGGCTAAGGGTATGGTCTAGCATCCTTAGTTGGTTCCCTGAGATATTGGGCCAAGTAAAACTGTTCGACCCTGCATGTATATTAGAGAGATATAGCACAAGGAAAACCATTGTCTATAGGCACCCGAAAAAACCTAACTCTTGGGACAGAAACATAACATATCTATTGCAGTGAAACCTTGTCGTCTACAGTTGCATTGCAAAATTACTACATATTTATTCCTGTTAAGAATTTGGGAAATTCGCCACAACAATACTATTCAAATCAGAGTATAACTCCATAGGAGTAAAAAACCATTATGGGTCCTTGATGGGTGTTCTATATGCATTGAATCCCTCAATTAAATTGTGAACCCGGGGTAAGTAAACTAAGAGTTGTAGCATTGTATGTGCCAAGGAAGAAAAGATAGAGGAAGTGTTGTCTATCTAAGGGGATGGTCTATCTAAGGATTTATCTACTTAACAAAAGAATAGTAATTAGCAAAACCTATTAATTAACTTGAACTATCTACCCTAAACAACTTTAAACAATGGATCGATGGATTATTCCTAAACAAGCAAATCAAAAACCTATTTTGAACAAGTTAACCTATTCAATCTAATGAGAAAAAACAAGTAAATTACCTTGATATTTTGTCTTTAAGAAAATAAGAATTCAAACAACTAACCTATAAAAACTTATTTAGCAAGTAAACTCATCAAAACTATTCAGCAAGTAAACTCATCAAAACTATTCAACACGTAAACTCTATTCTTAAAACAAAACTCATAATCATTTCTAATCTGCAAAGGGAAAATCTTAACCTACTTAATCAAAATAATCATGACTATATTCATAAATTAATCCAAACTATTCTTAATTTGCAATAACATGAAACTCAAACATGATGATTATGTCTTCGCTGTCGAATAACATCACGATGGCATCTGACGATTAGTGATAATTCAAGAGGAATTAATTCAATGTTGACTTCTATAGAGAAAGGAAAAGTATGAATGAAGCAATCTAACGAGAGCTTAGACATCATTGAAGAAACATTAAATATCCTGAAAATCCATGTGATCTCTCAATTTCATGCATCAATCATCGACGATAAGAAAACACTCGTATACTTAATTCAAATGCACTCTTATGCTAACTCAAGTAAACTCAAGTAAATTCACAATATTATAAACTCATAACTAAAAGCTTAATTCAAATTCAAATTTCTAATTAAAATTGCTATTCATATCTAAAACTGAGATTTCATAAATTAAACTAAGATAATCCTATTATTAAAAACTCGGATTTCAAACTAGAATGCTTATAGAAACATAATGCAAAACAATATCTAAAACCAGAATTTCATAATTAAACTGGGCTTAATCCTATCTTTAAAAACTCAAATTTCAAACTAACATTCTTGTAAAAACACAATCAAAATTCTACTTCTATCCCAGGACACTAAAAAAATATTGATAAACAAAACAGATTCATGAAAGCGTAACTAAAAATAAGAATTAAATCGACCAATAAAACTTGCAATTATTAATCCATCGAAACTTGCAAAAGAAATTCTGTATTAAACTAATACTCTGTTCTAAATACTACTCTGTTTCAACCTGTAGAAATTAAATTTTAACACACCAACTAAGTTAGTCGCTAGCAATCCAGTCACTAAGAAATAAAATACACAACATAACAAATAGTTATCTTCTATAAGCAACATGCAAAAGAGAAATTAAACAATTAAATTGTAAACAACAAATACAACATTTAAAATGACAAAATACATATAACAAAGAAATGAAGTAAATTGTAACTACACAACTGAAATACACGATCTAAATATCTAAGTATTCACCCATACCACTGGTGGCCCCCCAGCAGGTCGTGGCTACTCCTCAATAGAAAATTGCAAGTTCAAATCAACATGGTTCTGTCATTAACTTAAAAAACTTAGTTTAAACACAAGTTTGCAAAGATGTCTTAATTATACAACGAAAATATTCTTAAACATTTTGTCCTTGGTCTGGCCACTATTGTTGGTATTTATAATGATTATAGTTTGAGAGGTCGACCACTAGAAGGTTAGACCTCCTCTAAAAATGGTAAATCCTTCTAGAAACTGAACGAGCCACTCACTGACTAGCATAGCTACTTAATGTGAGATGTCAAGAGCTCAGTAGATGGAGGCCATGAGGGGGCACAAATCAAAGGTCATCGATTCTCCTAGCACAGGACGCCAATATTCCAACCACCAACTCCCCTACGCTCCAAGTGTTGGATCGCGTGCCAGATGAAGTGTCGGATTAAGTACTGGATTGGGTGTTGGATGAAGTGCCAAACGAGCTACTGGATGGAAAATTGGATTGCAAATTCACCTTGTGACACATAGATCACACATTAGATCCTCATAATCATCAAATCGAACTGAATATAACTCAAAACCATTGCAAAACATCAATCGCGCATACCTGTTATAAAGCCATGATGAATTGATACAAAATCCTTCAAAAACATCTTCAAAATGGTTACTAGCACATATAATACCCGTGCAAAAAGGATTCAATCATCACCAAAAAACAATTAAAACACAAGCCCAACATTACCCCCCTGCCTAAGAATTTTCAGGTCCCACTGCAAACAAAAATGAATTACCCAATATGACTAGACTTGCTAGAAGGGGATGGATTAGCTTTAGAAGCTTCTTACCCTGAAGACTTTGTCTTAGACCTCTTGCGATGTTTCAATTGTGCACGAAGTCTACGATTGCCATTGGTCATTTGATCAACCAATCATTGAAGGGAATTCACTTTTTCTTTTAATACTGCATTATCATGGTGGAGATGCCTATCCATGCTATTTTTCTCCTCCAACTGTTGCAACAAATGGACATTTTCTTGTTGTATTTTTTCAATGACTGGAGTATGATCAGATATCTCAGAGGAGGGATTGGATCCCTTTATGGATGTAAAGAGTCTATCATCTTTGGGATCTAGTGTAGGCATCTGTGAGGTAGGAGTAACAGAGGGTTTATGAGAGGGAATGGGTTTAGATTTTACTTCCCTATCAGGCTCCAACTATTTTGCAGAAACTTCCCTAAGTATTTTATGGGCGATTTTGAGATTGGAAGATACTTGTATAGGATATGAAGTGCCAGGGGGTTTTACATTAGGCTTCCCACTTTCATTCTAGGTATTGTTTTGAAAATATCCTCCCAGGGGGTTTTACATTAGGCTTCCCACTTTCATTCTAGGTATTTTTTTGAAAATATACTCCTTTGAATCGATTGTCTCCCCTTATATTTGTAGGGACTATAGGGAAATCTTGTTGAATCACCTCTTGTAACTTATTGGGTGCAGGATCAATAGATGTTGAGGGCATTGGAGAATTATCAATAGGATTTTTAGTCTTCTTTCTCGATGAGGCTGTAGGGGTAGCAACAAGTTTCTTGGTCTTTTATTCTAGTAGAGGGATAGATTGAGTAGGAGGGTTTGAAGTCTTTGGAGAATGGGGTTTGGATGGAGTAACAGTTCCTAGATAAAGTGTTTTCTTGTTGGTCTTGATTGTGAGATGGGGGTTTGAAAATTGATAGATGAATTCATCACATGTCTTCCTTTGTTTTGTCAATTCGGTTATGACAAGAAATTTGATGAGGCCGTGGTGGAATAGACTATTATGAGGATTAGCCACATTATTTCATACTTGGGAGGACATCTTCTCAAGGCTTTTCAAGAAGTAAAAAGGAAAATTTAATGTCTTATTGAATTGGAAATGAGATAACAGATGAAAATGGAAAGCTTTAAAAACAGAGTCTCTACCTTCAAAAGTGATAATTCTGGTGATGAAAATCAGGGGGTTAATCAGCTCATATTTAATCCACTCTTTGGATTACCCCTTAGCTCCAGAAACATTATGAAACTTAGGCTTAAAGACTCTGTTGTATCTTGACCGAGGAAATTGGTGGTGCTTGAACCAATGATCTCCAACCCTTGGAAGCTTCGTGGATGAGGAAATTGAATCCTCAGAGACCAAGAAGGCCAAAGACCCCACGCACACCATCCTCCCATCGAATTTGAGGGATAATTGAAAAGAAACACCATCATCATGGCCCTGAAGACATGCCAAGAATGGTCCCCACCCTACGCGAAGGAAGACCTCCCTACACTCTGCAAATTTGGGGATGGCCAAGAGGTCAGCATAGGAGGAAGGCTTGTATTTTTTGGGCATGGTTACAGTGCGGAGGATGAGAAGAGGAGTGTAATTGGAAAGAGGAGTGAATTTGGGCCGAGGAAGTGCACAATTGGGCATAGAATGAGTAGAACACAATGATCATGCATGAGTGAAATAAAAATTGGAACTAACCCTCCAATTTTCAATACACTCAAGGTGGAAATTGTTGAATTCGTTGATGAATTCATCACACATGAGTTTCCATGTGTGACTATGACTGTGATGATTTTGAATTTGAAGGGTGTCCTTTGGAGGAAATCATAATGATGAGAGAGTTAGATCAATGTCTAAGTCTTCGACTTGGAAATTTGATCATAAAAATGTATTTAGAGATTGTATCGTTTACTATTAAATGCCATTAAATCCATCTCATAATAAATTGAACTGTCAGATTAATTCAAATGATTCCTGGTTACCTACAATCATGGTCACTTACTGTGTGTGCACACCTCATCTAATCCTTCATATGGCACATCATCCATTCATCCACATGGAACCCCATATGGTCTTCCAAATGGCACTCCATATGGTACTCCTGTGAAAAATGGAATTTGTTCATCCTGTAATGGATCTTTTATCCATATCACTCAGCTCAGACACTTCTGACAACCATAGTGAACAGGAGCAGAGACAGGATAAGAGTGTTCCACTGTTACTTTCTTTGTCATCATGCGCGCACATTATAACAATTCGTTCCTCTATCTCGCAGATTATAAGGAATGTAATCACAAATCTGTAATGAATAGTATCTAAAGAAAAACCAATTAAGTGGTCTGTTGAAAAAATGTACAACAGGTTTATAACACATAATGAATTTAGCATTTCAATAAAAAAATAACTGCTGATATAATAGCCAATATCATTAAAACAATATACAATTTTTTTTACAAATATTCTACTTCTTCTTCTCATGGATTATATATAGGAATTATTGGTGTTTGTTGGCTTATGAAACCCCTCCCCCACTCCTAAGTATTGTGACACCTCACAATAAAAAATATAGGAAACCAATCAATTCTCCCAATCACCGAAGATTTACAACTTGTTAAGTGTAGAGACAAATTTCACATATCGGTCTGATGAGACAGCTAGAATACGACCCCACCTATAGGATAGAACATCCTACATATAGTTAAGAAGAGGTAGGAAAGAGAGTTTTAAGACAATATCAAAGTTAGTTCCCAATGAAATATTTATGGAGTTCATTAACCTTAGCTTAACCATACATACTTCTTGTTATCTTTGTCTACAAGTAATTCCATACATCAGGACAGGTTTAAGATTTATAATTTTTTTTTTTTTTTTTGTCAGATTATCATCCTCGCTAGGTAGAATGCCCCGCTGCCAGCAAGCCTGTTCAGTACTCCGACGGGTTTACCTAGTCATACCATAGGCCGATACCCATTTCCAGCAGACTTGTTCAGTATCCTAGCGGGTCAGCTTGTTACAACCTCAAAGACTAGCCCTCCATCTTTTAAGATTTTAATATAAATTTTGCTCTATGCAAGAAGATGGGGGAACAACTCTGAATTTTTTTTTTCTTTTTTCTTCTCTTTTTTAGATTGGGATGGTATTTATGTTAGAGGATGAATCTCCGTTATGTATTCCTTAGAGATTGTCCTGATGTAAGGGGTACTTAAGCGGACATGGCCTATCTAAAGATATGGTATAATCAAGCATTTTTAGTGTGTAGTGGATGGTACCATTGGGAAAGAATAGAAAGGTATCTTTAGGATCAACTCACTTTTTTTTTTAAAGTTATTGTGATGCTTCCATGGCTAACCACTAATCATACCTCCTTGTTACTCTTAAATAAAATTACTTTACTCACTTACTCAGGGTTCTTGGGGAAACTGTACGAGTGACCTCTAAGTTTGATGGTTAAGGTATCACTTCCTTATATCCTCTAGTGGTGAAGGTTTAAGAGAAATTTCCATTAAATATTCCTTGAGAAAAAGAAGATGGAAATATTTTCAAAAATGTGGCTAATTACCACAAGTCATTATTCAATTGATGCTTAGCAAAAAACAAGGTTTAAATATAGCAATATTTTGAAGGAAAATACTTCCCTTTATATATCCTTGAAATTGTCTACTGCTGGTAAAATAAATACCTACATAAATCTCTAGAATTTTCTATCAACATACTTCAAAATTATTTACACATGTACAGTTGAAATTCAAAAAAACATTCAAGAACAAGGGGGAAATTCCCCATCTACTAAGGCCAATGCATTTTCAGTTGACATGACCTGTAGAAAATCTTCTTTGGGAATGGGTCTATGATAAAGTTTGAGTCAGTGTCCATTTACTACGAAGGAGAGTTCTCCATCGTCAATTGTTTTGATTTTCATAGCCACATTATGATACATAGTGACTACCTCATAAGGAGCCAACCACCAAGTGGTAAGTTTTCCTTTGAAAGTTTTAAATCAGGAGTCAAACAACAAAGCCCAATCACCAGGTTGGAAGTGTTTCTTCTTAATAAAATTGTCATGCCACTTACTCCTATGGTTTTGGACTAATATTGTTCATTGGATAGCATCTTTCCGGATCTCATCCAACTCATTTAATTATAGGGCTTGTTGTTTATGAGCCTCATCTAAGTTTAATCCCAATTTTGCGGCAATACGGAAGGTCCTTACTTGGAATTCTATTGGTAGAAGCACTTGTTTCCCATACACTATCTCATAAGGGGTATGCCTAGTGGTGTTTCTCCAGGTGGTCCAATATGCCCACAAAGCCTCTGGAAGCCTATTAGCCCAATCTCGATGATGCAATTGAATAGTATTGGTTAAGATAGCTTCTAGAACTTTGTTTTTTCACTCTACTTGACCATTAGATTCTGGGTGATATGGAGAAGACTTGCAATGTTTGATCCCATATTTCTCCATTAGTTCTCTCATCATCTTGGAAGTCAATTGAGTTCCTTGGTATGTAAAAATTTCACAAGGAACACCTAAGCGGGTGAAGATGTCTTCATAAATGAATTCGACAATAGATTTTTCAGTAGCCCTGAATAGGGATTTTTATTCTACCCACTTGGTGAAATAATCTGTACAAACCAAAATATAATTTTTCTTACGAGACATGGGTGAAATTGGTCCTACAAAGTCAAGGGCCCATTTCTCAAAAGGTTTTATCATAAATTGGGCATGCAATGGAATTTCGTTTGCTGACATGGGTCTTCCTAACCTTTGAAATCTATCGTAACTCCTCACATACTTGGCAACATCCTTAAAGATGCTAGGCTAATAGTAACCCGAATGTAACACCTTATATGTAGTATGTTTGTCAAAAAAATGGCCACCACATGGTCCATCATGACAACTTCGTAGGATTTACCGTATCTCATCTTCTCCAACACATCTACGAATAATCAAGTCTGGACTAGTATGAAAAAGGTCATCGCAACCCAGGAGTAGTTGGCACTTTGCATAATAATTCTACGCTTTTCATGAGGTGACAGATGAGATGGTAACTTCCTAGTAGCCAAATATTTTGTCATATCTGCAAACCATGGGGTATTTACAGAGATGGAGAAAAGGTGCTCGTCTGGGAAACTATCATCAACGTGAATATCATCATCCTCATTTCTTATGCATGAAATAAAATCAGCTACCAATTTTTCCTTTCGAGGTTGGTCAAGGAAGATGATATTGAACTCTTGCAATAGCATGTTAAGAACCAAACATCAATATAGCATATAAAAACCTCAGGAAAAGTACTCAACGCCTTGAAAAAGAGATAATTTCAGATAATAAGCCTCTTTGAGGGGGAAACCTCCTTTTACCCCACTTAAATGTTCAAGTACAAGATGATTCCAAAATGAAAATGTATCAACCCAGTATATAGGAGACTGGAGGGTATAATTACAAATAATGGCTTGAAGTGAGCAGCATAATTGAAATAACATTACTCATCTAAATTACAGCTAATGGCCTAAAGCGACATTAATAAAATAGCATTGCTAATCTAATATGCCCCAATTAAATTGGTAATGAGCCAATATTAGGGCTTAGCCTCCTTGAGACAAGTGTTTTCCTCAACGCTTGAGTATTTTTGGATGCTTTTGTATAAAATATCATCTTCCCAAGTGGAATCTAAAATTAGGTAGTTTCCTCCATTTTAATGAGATACTCTGAAATGGATCTATTCCTCGATTGGTGAATTCTTGTATGGAGTGATGGCAGGCTCCAATATGATTTTTCCTTCCGTCAGTTAAACGTATAGTTTGAGCTGGGAGTCTTTTATCTATAACCTTCTTTAAGCATGAAACATGGAAAGTAGGATGTATCTTTCGTGAAGATCACGAGGCAACTCCAATTTAGCCATGCCATAGTATACAATATTTTGCAACACCTTATAAGGGCCATAGTACTTTTGGTGATAATTTATTATCCTTCTTGGCTTTAGAGGGACACATCTGTTTGCAGCCTGGTTGTAGTCTTAAAATGCCCAATCCCCTACTTCAAACTTCTTTCACTAAGATGTTGATGCAGCATTTGTTTCATGGGTCAGTATACCGTAAATTAGTTGTCCTTTAAGATTTGGAGAATTTGTTGTTGATTCTCGATGTACTTGATCTTCCAACTGGTTGGACCTTAGATTTTTCTTTTTAGAGAGAAGAAGTGATGGAAGGTGGTATCCATAAAGAAATTCACCCATAAATGGGTGTCTTTTTTGTTGTAATTAATGAAAGGAAGTGTTATACCACCGATACGCCAAAGGAATGCAACCATTTGAAGAACCATTGTGTTTATTTATGAGAGACAAAAGGCCTTGAGGTAGCCTTCTAGACATTTTGTTCACTATCTCGGTTTGTCCATCCAGTTGAGGGGATGATGATAGGATGAGCTATGAGCCAGTTAATTGCCCAAAACAAGAAAATAATTACGTCAAAAAATGTCAATTGAATATGTGATCTCTGTCACTTACAATCTTTGGGCTGCCATGTAGCTTTTAATTATGTCTCCATGAATGGGGTAGCTTGTTGTACTAGCTTTGAAGGGATGAAGATTGCACAAAGTGTGCATGCTTGGTTAGTCTATCAAAAATCAACATGATGACTCTCTTTCCTTCAGACTTTAGTAGCCCTATGATGAAATCCATGGAAAGCCCCTCCCAGTGGCAGGATGGATAATAGTTGTAAAGACACAGGGTCTTAATTGTTTTCCACCTTATTTTGTTGGCAAATACACACATTACGCCACAAACCTTTGAACATCGAGTTTAAGGTAAATCCCAAAAAATCCTTCTTGACTCTATGGTAGGTTTTCAAAATCCAGTACCTCCTATTGGAGAGGTGTGCAAAATTCCAATAGTACCTTTTGTTTGAGTTGGGGTTCTTACATAAATGTCAGCGTCTTTGTACCATAGTGAATAATTTTTTCCCATGCAAATGTAATGGAGTGCCTTTGGAATCCTTTTGCAACTTTTGAATGAGAGTCCGCACTTTTTGTCATTTTTCCATTCATCCTTGCTTCTATTATCCAATCGGGTTGGATAGTCGAGATAACCTGAAAAGGCCTCAACATCTTCATCCTTTCTTGAGAGTGCATCTACCACAACATTTTTCTTCCCCTTTTTATAGCGATTTCAAAATCGAGGCTAATATCTTTGGTTACCCATTTTTTGTTGTTCTTCGAAGATAGTCTTTGTTCAAGAAGTATTTAAGACTATCATGATCTGTTTACTGACCTTGGAAGTCTTACCTATTAAGGTAGGGGCAGCCATTTTCAATGCATGTAGTGTTACCATCATTTCTTTCTCATAAATAGTTTTGTGTAAGTATTTTCCCTTGATTGGTCGACTTTCATAAGCCAGGGCCCTTCCTTCTTGGATTAGGACATCACCAATTCCATTTCCCGGGCATCATTTCACAATAAAGGTTTTGTGAAGTGCAGGTGGTCAAGATAAAATTTTATTACATCACCTTTTCAAGTTGTTCAAAATCTTTGGTGCCTCAAGGTCCATGAAAATGCATCATATTAGGTAGTGCCGTTAGAGTCTTTGCTATTCTTCATAGTTCCAAATGAAACTTGATAGTAGCTTTTGTCAAACCCAAAAGTCCTCCTAAGATTTTTTAATGTTTTAGATCGTCAGTCCATCATGGCCTTAATGCTTGTTGGTCTGTGCCAACCTTCATGAGATACAATAGACAAATGCTCTAGCTCTTTTGCTCCAAAGAAACATTTGGATGGGTTTTAGCATATAGTTGTTGCTCAGTTAGTAGTTGTAGCTGTAATCAGTATTTGCACATGATCCTCCCAAGATTTGCTATAGATTAGTATCATCAAAAATACTAACACAAATTTTGAAGGAAGGGCTTGAAAAATGGAATTCATCAACCCAGCGGAATGTGGAAGGTGCATTTATGAAACAAAGGCATGACCAAAAATTCATAATGGCCTTCATGAGTTTAGAATGTTGTTTTGGGATATCTTCTTCCTTCATTACGTACTCGATGATACCTGAGGCAGAGATCCAATTTTACGAAATATATTGCTCCATGTAGTTCATCTAACAATTCATCAATCATAGGAATGGGAAACTTATCTTTAATAGTGAACACTTCAGTCTCTCACATAATCTGGACACATAATGCATGAACTATCTTTCATGAATACCATTACCTTGGTCTTGAGTAAGAACTTTGGCTAGGTCATAATGCCAACCTCAAACATTTTCTTCAACCATGTCATTTCACTCTTCTAAAGCATAAGGGTATCACGTATGGCCTAATGTTGGGAGGAACACTCCATGAATTAGGTGAATTTCATGATCATGATTTAGAGTGGGTGGGAGACCTTTGGAATATCTTCAAATACTTTGAGTCTTATCAATGATCCTTTGGAGTCTTGAGGAATAGATGTCTTAGATGTTTTGAACATCTAGTGAGCATAGTTGTGCAATAATGCCTTGATGCCTTTTTTCAATAATTTTGTCTAATTGTTGTTAGAGCTTATCACCTTGTCGGGCTTCACAATGATACCTCTCCAACTCAATTTCTTTTCCTTCAATGTTGAAATTCATGAAAGAAGTTCTTGAAAATTAAAACCCTTTGTTCTAATGATTGTAACCATTGGATTCTAGTACAACATCTGCCACCACCCATGGGTATAGAAATCATTGGACTATTCATTACACCATTCCCCATAGTAAGATTGATCTTATTGCATTTTCTGAGCAATTGATAGTTCCTCCATCTGCCAATCATTACTTGAAACTCTGGCTGGATATACAGAAACAGTTGAGATCTTTGGCTAATTCACAATGAATGAAATTATGAGTCTTTGCCTTGAGAATCAATTAGGATATTACCTTTTTCTTTTGATGTGTCTTGATCTTGAGGGTTTGAGGAGTACTAATTCCAGTCAATGCATTACTGCGATAAATTAGAGTCAACTCTTTAAATGAAATTTCTTCTATGTTTTCATCTTGAGATGGTTCTTGTTCTTGTTCTTCTTCCTCTCATACAATCTATGTAGAGATAATTTCTTCTCACCACACTTATGTCCCTTCTTTGTACTAGCATCACAATTAAATCTCACCACACTTATGTCCCTTACTGTACTTGCTGTCACAATTAAAGCATAAACCTTTTGCTTTTCTTTCCTCCAATTGTTGAGGTGTCAACCTTGTAGGTTGAGGTGTTTTAGGAGAAGGAGCATTGTTCTCTCTATAGATTACAAATAATGGCTTAAAGCCGACATAATTAAAATAACATTACTAATATAAATTACAACTAATGGCCTAAAGCCGACATAAATAAAATAGCATTACTAATCTAATATGCCCCAGTTAAGGGGTAATGAGCCAATATTAGGGATTAACATGAACTCTTAGGGGAAACTATCATCAACGTGAATATCATCATCCTCATTTTTCATGCATGAAATAAAATCAGCTACCAATTTTTCCTTTCGAGGTTGGTCAAGGAAGATGATATTGAACTCTTGCAATAGCAGGAGCCACCTAGTCACTTGACCATTAGTAATGGGTTTATTCATGAGAAATATAATGGCAGAGTGATATGTATGTACAAATACTTTATAACCTGTGATGTAGTGGTGAAACTTATTGATGGCATGAACTACTACCAAGAATTCCTTTTTGGTAACTGTATAGTTTAACTCAGCAAGGGACAAGTTCTTACTCACAAAATAAATGGCATAGGATCGATGGCCTTCTTTCTATCCTAATACTCCTCCTATTGTAGTGTCAGAGGCATCAATGGATATGTGAAATGGGAGAGCCCAATTGGACCCCCTAAGAACTGCTTCCAGAGACAACTTAGCTTTCATAGTTTCAAATGAGGTTTGACACTGCTCAGTCGAAATAAAATCAACATCTTTTATTAACAATCCAAACATGGGTGCATCAATTTTTGTGAAATTTTCAATAAATCGTTGGTAGTATCCGACATGTTCAAGAAATATTCTCACCTCTTTTTGGGTCTTGGGGGGTGGGAGTCTGACGATGACCTCAATATTAGCAGGATCGACTTTAATCCCTTCAGATGAAAATTGATGTGCTAGAACCACTCCTTCAGTGAGAAACATTTTACATTTTTCATGACTTAAGGACAGGTTCATTTCTTGGCATCTGATAAGTACTTTTTCTAAATTATCTAAGGCTTATTGGTAAGTATTGCAATATACCATAAAGTCATCCATGGATACCTCCACAAAATCATGAATAAGATCAACAAATATCCCTAGTACTGCTCATTGAAATGTGGAAGGAGCATTACACAATCCAAATAGTAAGACCTTATAGGCATAGGTGCCCCAAGGACAATTGAAGGTAGTCTTATCCTGATCCTCGGGTGCTGGGAGAATTTGATTGTACCCACTATATCCATCTAAAAAGGATAAATATTTCTTTCCTGACAGGATATCTAAGACTTGGTCAATGAAAGGAAGAGGGAAATAATCCTTTAGAGTGGCCTTGTTAATTTCTCGGAAATCAACACAAATTCTCCATTTCCTGATTACTTTTTTTGGAACCACTACAAGTGGGGATACCCATTTACTGTCAAATATGGGATAAATAAATACGACAATTAATAAATTTTGTATCTCCTCTTTTACTATATCCTTGAGTGTCGGGTTCATCCTTCTCCAGGGTTTCCTAATAGGTGTTACTTCCCCCTGGGTATATATGTGATGAATGCATGTGTCAGGGTGTATACCCTTCATGTCAATGTATTCCCAGGAGAATTCCCTTGATTGTTCTTTAAGGACACTTACTAACTTCTTTTGTTGGTCTGTATCTAGCCTTGAATTTATATGTAGAAATTTCCCTGGGCTAATCTTATCGGGCACGGTATAGATGTGGCAGACTCGTCTATCTCGAAGAAAAAATATGTCGAAGACAAAATCGATGGGTCCAACTGTTCCTAAAATTCTACCCCAAACATGTACTCAAATTGGGGAAAATATTGTGGAAAATCAACACACGTGATATCAAAAATAAACTGGTTTATCACATTTTCCATTGTGTGCTCCTGAAGTTCCTAGGAATGATCTCTTGGAAACACAGGCTCTTCCCTATCCTCATTTTCGTATGGACATACAAGCCACCATATATTCTGCATGATATGTTGGGATGGTGGATATATGGTGATCTTATGGATAGAGAGTCCATTTGATATGGTCATTTATCCCTCTCTACAGCCAATGCATGCATTGGCTATGGACAACCAAGGTCTTCCCAAAATAACGAGGTGCCCTTTTGTAGGATTCTTTGAGTGGATGACAAGAAAGTCTATTGGGTACTCCCATGAGTCTAAAGTAACTATGATATCATCCAATATTCCTTCAGGTATAACCTTTTTCTTATATGCTAATTCCAAAATAGTTGGGGTAGGTCTAAGAAGAGGTTTCAACTCTAATTCCTCCAAGGTAGTAATAGTCATAAAATTGATGGCTACCCCTAGGTCTATGAGAGTGTTTCCGATGGAAACATCATTAATGGTTATGGTCACTATAGGTTTCCTTGGGTTCCCATATTTTGTGACCCTAGGCTACTCTGATATATAATTAGATAGTTCTCCTATCAAATGTACTGTTGGAGGATCTTTTTGCTTCCTTCCTGGCTTCTTAATACATAATTCTTTGACCACCTTACTGTAGATTGGAATATCCTTAATGGCTTGTAGCAAGGGAATTTTGACACAAATATTATTCAATTCATTCAAGATTTCAAATTCCGGTCGGGTGGTAGGTTTCTCGATCACTAATCTTTTTGGATTAGGAGGGGCCTTCGTAATTTGTGAAGGTTGATTTTGGGGAAGCTTAGGTTCTTTGTCCTTAGGAATGATAACATCTTCCCACCTAGTGTCATCTGTGAGTTTTTTGGGGGTTTCCTCTTCTTCTTCTTCCTAGATGACTACTGAAGGCCTCTACCTGTCCATAATGTTTCCTGACCTTAATTGAATCTCCTGCAATGGAACAAGATAAATAATATATGTCGGGAAGGCTTGCATCTCAACATTGTGAAGAGGTTGAGTGGGTTTGTTATTGGTATTGGTAACTGGTTGTGTTGGTAATAATGTCGTTCTTGGGGAGCTTGCATTCTGGTATTGTTGTGGTTGTTGTGGAATAGGAGGTAAAGGTGGTGGAACAAAACTTGGCAGAAGCTGCGGGATGTACAGTGGAAACTGACGGTAAGGATGATTGGGCATAGGGACAGGTGGAGCTTGAAGGTTTCCTTGGTTATTCCCTCCTCTCCATTCTTGAAGCCAAGGATGGTGATACTGTGTAGACCAGTTTTTCCAACTCGGTGAGTTCCACTGTTGTGGTTTTTTATAATAGGGTGGAACTTGAGGTTGTATATCTGGGTATGTACGCTGATTCCTAGGCTTCCATGGCCTCCTAGGTGCATAAGAGGGCTCCCCAGGATATCCACTTCTATAGATGGCTAACAAGTCGAGCAATGATGTACATTTTTCAGTTGAGTAGTCCTCCATGTAGAATCCACAAAATGAAATGTTATCTAATGGTCATTCCCTTGAGGAATGCTTCCTCCTCCATCTTGGAAAAAATATGCTCATTGCTACATTTTCCTCCTCCTGTTTATTTTTAATCTTTAGGGTGTTCAAATGGGAACCTATTGTTCTTTAGATATCAATTTTGAAGTTTTCTAAGAGGTTCCATATCTCTACCCTTGTGATACCACTTGAAATAACTAGTTTTAAGTTTCTACTATAAGGATCCTAAACATTCTTCCCTATTTTAGCTCTACTCCTCAAGTAATTCTTACACATTTCACAGATTTCGGAAAATGGTTTATGGGAGATGTCACCTGATTCCGTCAGGTTAAGTATCTCTAGGTATTTCTCTGAAAACCCCTTAAGGAAAAGAGCTATGACTACATCATCTGGAAGGTCATGGTACTTCAATTTTTGGGAGATATAAGAAAATCGTTCCATATAATCCTTGAGATTCTCATCTTCTAACTATTGGATTTTGAAACTATCATCATGAGAATCCTTGGAATTGAAATAGTCTTGTTATTTATTAAGAAATATATCTTTCATGGCTTCCCAAGATGCAATACTAGACTCTCCCAACACCATGAACCATCTTAGTGTAGAGTCCTTGAGGGTGGAAGGAAATTTTTTTAGTTTCTGGGCATCTTGTAAGTAATTGTAGCTCCTACACACCATGTCAAACTCAAATAGGAAGGTATCCGAGTATTCATTGATTTTACTGTAAAAGGTGGGCAATGAGGAGAGTGGATTTTTTTTCATATTGACATTCTGTGTGGTGTCCAAAATTGGAAATCCGAAGGTGGTTTCGGTTTGGTTTCCAACTTCTTCTCCCTCCTCGTGTCTTACATGGTTGTGATCCTCCTAATCATCCATACTGGTTTGGTTTCCAAAAAGAGAGTACCTAGATGGTTTTATCCTTGAAGATAACAAGGTATCCCAAGGTTCTTTTCTAATAAAGGTATGCCTTTGATGGGAAGGTATTTCTATTGCTTGGATGTCCGGGACTCTACTCGAGTCAGTTGAAATTATTGGTGCCAAGGTTTCTGTTTCAACTTGAGAAACAATTATATTGGCTTAACTACCAAACAAATTATTCAATTGTTCAGGGTCAATGATGTCTACAAAATTAGGATCTCTTGATGGTGGTGAAAAAACAAAGGTTGTGTTAGTTGGTTCTACAGAAGGCTCAAGTGGTCTTGTCTCCTGTCCCACTGTTATTGATGCTTCAAATTTGTGTTCTATAGTGCTCCCTGTTTTAGTCTCTTCAGAGACTTATTTATCTCTTTAGGTTAATCTAACTTCTACTTTCCAGTATCGGTCTGCGAAGTTTATGAGTGGAGTGTTCCTTCCGCCAAAAAGTTTAGAAGGAACCTTGGTTGAAAATTTTGGTTTGGTTTGAATGTATTTACCCTTTGGGTCCCTATGTTTGTTCATGAAAGAAAACAAAAAATAAAAACTACCATTGGGATTGGGGGAAACTGATATAACAGATGTGCAAGTTCTTACCTCTCATCTTAAAGTCCCCCCACCACCAAAATAATGCTAAGGTTCAGAAATGATCTATTTCCTAACTATTTCCTATGTTAAGACAACTCCCTGGTAGCGGCACCAAAAATGATGGGTGTTATATATGCACTAAATCCCTCAATTAAATTTTCAACCTAGGGTAAGTAATTTTAGAGTTGTAGAACTATATGTGCCAAGGCATAAAATCTTGAGGAAGTGTTGTCTATATAAGGGGATGGTCTATCTAAGGATTGATATACTTAATCAAAGACTATTAATTAACAAACCCTATTAATGAACTTGAACTATCTACCCTAAACAAATTTAAACAATGGATCGATGGATTATTTTTAAAGAAGCAAATCAAAACCCTACTTTGAACAAGTTAACCTATTCAATCTAATGATCAACAACAAGTAAATTAATTTGATCTTTTTTCTTTAAGAAAATAAGCATTCAAACAACTAACCTATACAAACTTATTCAGTAGGTAAACTCATCAAAACTATTCAGAAATTAAACTCATCAAAACTATTCAGCAAGTAAACACATCAAAACTATCCAGCAAGTAAACTCTATTCTTAAAACAAAACTCATAATCATTTCTAATATGCAAAGGGAAAATATTAACCTACTTAATCAAAAGCATCATGACTATATTCATAAATTAATCCAAAATATTCTTAATTTGCAATAACATGAAACTCAAAGATGATGATTATGTCTTCGGTGCCTAATAACATCACAATGACATCTGACAATTATTGATAATTCAAGAGGAATTAATTCAATGTTGACTTATATAGAGAAATGAAAAGTATGAATCAAGCAATTTAACGAGAGCTTATCCATCATAGAAGAAACATTAAATATCATGAAAATCCATGTTATCTCTCAATTTCATGCATCAATTATTGACGATAAGAAAACACTCTTATACTTAATTCAAATCCACTCTTATGCTAACTCAAGTAAACTCACAATATTATAAACTCATAACTAAAAGCTTAATTCAAATTCAAATTTCCAATTAAAATTGCTATTCATATCTAAAATTGAGATTTCATAAATTAAACTAAGCTAATCCTATTATTAAAAACTCAGATTTCAAACTAGAATGCTTATAGAAACATAATCCAAAACAATATCTAAAATTGGAATTTCTTAATTGAACTGGGCTTAATCCTATCTTTAAAAACTCAAATTTCAAACTAACATGCTTGTAAAAACATAATCCAAATTCTAATTCTATCCTAGAACACTAAAACAATATTGATAAACAAAATAGATTCATGAAAGCATAACTATACTAAGAATTAAATCAGCTAATAAAACTTGCAATTATTAATCCATCGAAACTTGCAAAAGAAACTTTGTATTAAACTAATACTCTATTCTAAATACTACTCCGTTTCAACCTGCAGAAGTTAACTTTTAACACACCAAGTAAGTTAGTAACTTGCGAGCCATTCACTAAGAAATAAAAGACACATCATAACAAATAGTTATCTTCTATAAGAAACCTACAAAAGAGAAATTAAACTGTTAAATTGTAAACAACAAATACAACATTTAAAATGACAAAATACATATAACAGAGAAATATAGTAAATTGTAACTACACAACTGAAATAAATGATCTATCTATCTAAGTATTTACCCAGACCACTAGTGGGCCCCCCAACATGTCGTGGCTACTCCTCAATAGAAAATCGCAAGTTCAAATCAACACGGTTCTGTCATTAACTTAAAAAATGTAGTCTAAACACAAGTTTGTAGAGATGTCTCAATTATTCAACGAAAAATATTCTTAAAAAAAAATTCCTTGGTCTAGCCACTACTGGTGGTATTTATAATGATTACATTTCGAGAGGTCGACCACTGGAAGGGTCGACCTCCTCTAAAAATGGTAAATCCCGTTAAATGACCTCTAACAACCTTTTGCTTCTAGAAACTGAACGAGCCACTCATCAACTAGCATAACTTCTTAATATGAGATGTTAAGAGCTCAATAGCTAGAGGCCACGAGGGGGCACACAACTCAGGTCACTGATTCACCCAACACAGGCTGACAATACGCCAGCCACTAACTCGCCTACACTTCAAGTGCTAGATCGCATGCCAGACGAAGTGTCGGATGAAGTACTGGATCAGTTGTTGGATGAAATGTGAAACGAGCTACCAGATGGAAAATTAGATTGTGAATTCTATCTGTGACGCATAGATCACACATTAGATCCTCATAATCATCAAATTGAACTGAATGTAACTCAAAACCATTGTAAAACATCAATTACAGATACCTGTTATAAATCCATGATGAATTGATACACAATACTTTGAAAACATCTTCAAATTTGGATCTAACACATATAATACCGGTGAAAAAAGGATTTAATCATCACCACAAAACAATCAAAATATGATCCCACCAGTCCTTCCTGCACTATTATTTGAGACCTATCCCATTGGATTCATCTCTCCATCCTAATTTTAGTGGTACCCTTCATTTTTAATCCTTTTTCTTGTGGACTTGACCCTTTCCTGACACCCTTATTGTGACCTATCCCATTGGATTACTCTTTTAATTTTGATCTCCGTGGTACCTATCACTTCCCATGGATCATATTCCCTTCTTGAAAACCTCATTTGCAGCTTAATCCTCCACAATGGCCCCAACTTCACATTCTAAGAATTTGGAAGAGTTGTAGTCTAAGGTGACCAGCCTGGCCCAACGCCTCCACAACCTAAACCACCAGATCCAAGAATCCCTCACCCACTATATTTCCTCCCTTAGAACTGAATTCCATGCCTCCTTTAGAAAAGATTTTCAAAAAATGATGAAACTCATCAAGGGTACGCACGCTAAGTCCTATTCTGAGGACCCTCATTCTTCCCATAATGAGAATACTGATTCATCCCGCTCTCCTTTGGGTTCTCCAAACTATTGGAATAAGGTGCCCAAAGTTGAAATGCATAAATTTGATTGATCAAACCCAGCATGGTGGGTCTCTCAAATGGAATAATACTTCTCCCTCCATGATATTTGGGATGATGAGACCAAACTCCATGTCTGGGTTATGTACTTGGATCTAGAATGCTGGAGGTGGTGGCGGTGGCATATTAATGTTATCCAGGACTACCCACTTGGAACATGTTCACCAAAGCAATTTTTTCCCATTTTGACAGGGAATCTCATTTTTTGGGATGACTCACTTAAATACACAAAAGCGAGCCAGTAGTAGACTTCATCACAACATTCAAACAGTTGGATATCGGAAATGAGGGATTATCGAATGATTTTTATCTTGAATGTCTTCTTAGTGGATTAAAGGATTCCATTCAAGCTCATGTGAGAATGCATAA
This sequence comes from Picea sitchensis, assembly GCA_010110895.2. Lineage (NCBI taxonomy): Eukaryota > Viridiplantae > Streptophyta > Pinopsida > Pinales > Pinaceae > Picea > Picea sitchensis. The sequence continues at coordinate 39,298 of SNQJ01S0114997.1, forward strand.
TCCTATTACATGGTTGAAGGCTTATCAATTAGCACTAAAATTAGAGACCATTCTTTAGGCCACACACCTGGGTTTTTCAGTTACCAACCATCCTTGCCTAGGGGATACCCTAGCTCTGACACAAACTTTGAAGGTCCAAAAGGTATCTCCCACAGAAGTGGCAGAACGACAGAAGAAAGGAATTTTCTAGTAATGTGATGAAAAGTATTCATTGAGCCATAAATGTTCAGAACACAAGTTCTTCCATATTGATGCGTCGATTTCCACCTTCTATGAAGACATGCCATCATATGAAGCTCCTGAACCAGAGGACACACAACCAATTGTACACATCCTATATCTAGTTGCGACATCAGTGGCACTGAAGGAACCTATCGTATCTATCAATTCCCTTGCAGGTATTTCTGCCCCATAGACATTAAATACCAAGGGATACATCAAACATAGGTTGGTCGTGGTGTTAATTGATAGTGCTATCACCCATGATTTTATTGACCTCATGGTCATTGAGGAGGTCAATTGCTTTGTCATACCAGTTTCTAATTTTCAAATTCTTATATGTAATGGTGGTACAATGAAATGTGGGGGCCATTGTGAGAATGTCAAATTCCAAATGGGTGATTATCACCTAAAAACTCACATGTTTTCCATTTCCATGGGAGGTTGTGATATTTTCATGGGTGTTGAATGGATTCACACTGTGGGACCTATTACCATGGATTATCAAGAGTTATATATGAGCTTACTCAAGTTGCTCACACTTATACCCTCTAAGGCCTAAAATATGGCTCCCCGAAAATGATCAGTTATCACTGGATGGAGAAAATTCTAAAGAAAGGTCACCATGGTGTGATTTCTCAATTTAATGTTATCCAGGTAAGTGATCAATCATCCTCAATAGCCCATCCTGATATGCAACTCACCTTGGAAAAGAAGAATATGGTTTTTTAGACACCCAAAGGCTTACCTCCCTCTAGAAGTGAACATGATCATAACATCTCTCTTCTTCCATGAAGTCATCCCCCCAATGTACACCCCTACAGGTATTCATTTTCTCAAAAAAATTGAATCAGGAAAATAGTGCAGGAACTATTGGAGGCAGACATCATTCTCCCAAGTACTAGCACATATTCATCCCCAATTGTGATGGTATTAAAAAAATAAGGTTCTTGGTGCATGTGTCCATATTTTCATGCCCTCAATAAATTGACCATTAAGGATAAGTTTCCCATTCCCTTCATTGATGAACTATTAGATGAAATCCAGGGCACCTGTGTCTTCACCAAATTGTATCTTCACTCTGAAAGCTATCACCATATTAGGATGAATGGAGAAGATATCCCCAATATTTCTTTATGAACTCATGAAGGCCATTATGAATTATTGGTAATGCCTTTTCAACTTTGCAATGCTCCATCTACCTTCCAAAGTATCACACTAAAATCTTGAAGCTCTATCCTCAGAAAGTTTGTTCTGGTCTTCTTCGATGACATCCTCATTTACACCCTCACTTGGGATGCCCATCTACCCCATGTGGAAAAAGTACTCCAATTGTTAAAGGACAATCAATTGTTTGTCAAAAATTCCAAGTGTTCTTTTGGGGCGAGCGAGGTCAAATACTTGGGACACATTGTGGGTCATGACAGGGTAAGAGTGGACCCCAAAACGATTCAAGCTATGCAGGATTGGCCGAGACCCATGGATTTGAAATGCCTTCGGGGTTTTGTTGGCATAAGGGTAGACCCAAGGTTAAAATCTAATAGTGCACCAAAAAAACCCTAACTACCGGCCCTTTCGGCAACACCTGCGAAGCAAGTGACGTCTCACCCAAGGTAGAGGTATGGGGGGTTACAGGACTCAGGTGTCTGTAACCAAGATGCCATAGAGATATGTGATTACAACATTTCAAAAGTACTTTAATAACACTTAGAATATGATATGCATCACAGAACAAACCCTAAGATAGATCGACACAATAACAATAATGATTAAGTACTTCAACCACTTAGCACATAACACTGAGTTAGATGTAACATTCATTCATAAAGAAAAATAAATCACTAAGCAACATTAGATATATCCAAGATACATAATAAGAAAATAACTAAGTATATTCAAAATATAAAAAACACAACATAAAGCACATCAAAAGACACTAGATATATGTGGTTCATCCTAGTGTGGGGCTACATCCACCAACTGCTTTGTCTTCTTTATTATTCTTCAATCACTTGCATTAATCTTCTCTTGTGCACTAAGCTAGAGAGCCAAGCTTCACAGAGGACATGAGATTTGCACAGTGAGCACCAGATCCTCCTTCCAAAAACTAGGTCACAACACAAAGCCAACTTCTCTATTTAGCACAAAGAAACCCAAAACTACTTGCACTTAGTCTTGCAAGCTATCTTTCGCTTCTCTACTTCTACCATACATTCTAATCTATTTATACTTTTATATTTCCTTACAAAAAGGCCTAAACATGGGTAAACCCATGGGCCGACTTCCCATAACCCATTACAAAAACCCTAGTGAATGCCTTGTTGGGTCCACATAGCTTGCAAAACAAGTGAGATCTGCGATCTCATCTTTGCAATGGTGCTCCATCTTTGATCCTTGCGTCAAAGTCCAAATGGTGGTCCAAACCTAACCAAGGTTTCCTCAAAACTTGGTTGAGGGCCAATAGGCCCCCAACACTCACCTGTGACTCGTCCCAAGTCACTCAGGTCTAGGAAACACTGCTTCGAAGGCCTTGAGCTTCACTCTATCTACCTCAAATTGCTACTTCACCTGAACCTCTTGCTCAATGAGCTCATGGATCATCTGCTCTGTAACAGGCCCTTCCAAGGGTTGTTCCACTATCGCAACCACTTGGTCCATTTGCGATCCTTGTCCTTCAATTTCTTCAAACACCTTGCAGGCCTCATCCTGCATAGGTTGCATCTTCTGCACGGCTTCCATTACTCTTCCCTGAATGGAGGTAATTTGTTGTTGTATCACATGATTTTATTGTGATATTTTCATTCTCTCTAATGCAGTGAGTAGCTTCATCTGTGCCTGTAATGACAGTTCCTGCTGCTACACCTCCTGTAACTGTGCTTCCAGTTTCCTTATATCTGGATCTTCTGTGAGACATTCATAAGTCTGCACACTTATATCGCTTAGTTGTTTGCATTCTGAGGCAAGGGATCTAATCCTTTCGAATGAATTCTTAGAAGCTTCCTCCCTTTGATCATGCACCTCCTACGAATTTCTCAATACTACTTGAATCTCCAACTCTGTTATCCTCACTTGAAGTTCTTGGATGGTGTTAGCGAGCTTTGCCACTTGAATCTCAACTGATTCTTGTTCCCCTTGTGCCAATCTGGGCACAAGGAAAAGTTCCTTATTCACCGCTTCTTTGACTGCACTTTTCTCTACGAGAAGCTGGTCCTTTTCTCTATGTATATTCTCTTTGTCCTCCTCGATCATCGCCTGAAACTCATCTTTCTCATTTCCAGAAGTGGTTACATAGTACTGCGCAACTCGTAGTTTCTCTAAGACTTCCTCTTTCTCTTTCTTCAGGGATTCTATAGACTTCTCTTTTTTTTCTTGGAATTTATGAAATCGAGCCTCTGTCGCATCTACAAGTCTTCTTAATTGGGCAGGCTCATCCCCCAATTTTGCAGTCTTTGACAAGGAAGGTGCAATGGGTACTGCACGGCTCAAACGAATGGCTTGCTATATTTCCTTTAATTCCTTCTCAACCCTTCCATACATCTCCTCCTGCTTCACTCCATATATTTGCAAGATATCCTTTGAAGAATCCTCCATGGCTCCACAGACTAGACTAATGTCACCTTTTGTGAGTGTGGCCTCCATCTGGGGCTTACTAGCTTGCGTATTCTTTCTTGATGAAGGTTTCCATGGAGAAACCTTCCTCTTCTATAGGGTTACTATTTCAGTAAGGGGATCTTTAAGCGGTGTAGCTTCTCCTTCACCTTGAGTTTCTCCTTCAACCTCTCCTCCTTGTCCATTTGCTTAGTCTTCTCCTCCTCCTCCTCCTATGGGTGAGCCAGATCCAATTTATTCAGAGGCATTGTCCTCCTCATCAGTCTCTATATTCTGATCTTCCTCCTTTTTCTTCTTCTTCTTCACACTGGACTGTCCAGCATGGTCGACCCGGGTGACCAAGGGGCTTCCTATGATGTCGAGGTCCAGAGTTCTGCATCATCAACCACTACAAAGAACTCCTCTGGACACTGCTTCATGATATTCTCCATGTCATCGTATTTTAGCTTGTAATATGATTGCAACTCTTCCTTTCTCTCATCTCTACGCATAGTGATATATATAAAATGTCGATCTTTGCGTAACTTTGCAAAAGGTCGGTACTGGTGCAGGGTGCACGGTGTCATGCATGGAAACACTTCAATGGAAAAATTCAATTTCTAATAATAGGCATGGAACACAATGTTCGACTGCCATTGCTTCGACATATTGTTGGTGTACCATAAGGTCTAGAACCTAGTGGAAAATGAATCTGATGGTTCGATATTTTGGAAGGTGGCTCCTTCCAAAATTTTCCAAGCGACAAATGCAATCAATACGAGGAGAAAACTAAACTGGAACTTGTATCCCTGATCCTGAGCTTCACGGTAGTGTTTCTCGAGCTCATTGATTAGGTAACTCGCCCAATTCATTTGCATTCCCTCCACATACTTTCCTATGAGGTCCACCACGAACCTGATGACCTGTGTGGGGAAATTCTTTCTTATGACCTTTCCAGCTATGAGTTGGAAAGTGAGACACAATTCTCCATCCTAGATAGAGGCTACCTTGTAGCCTCACTTTCCCTTTTCAACTTCGCCATCAAACTCCATAATGTGTTGTGTCAGGGAGCGGTCTGAGGCCTTCCCTGGGTAAAACTGTTGAGGGTCGGGTCCGTTCATGCTCAATCCTATAATCAAGTGGATGAGCGCTGGATCCACATTAATCTGTCAGTCGAGCCACAGGTATTTTCCATGATAGCATGAAAAGAGGAGTTTATTGCAAGCGTTAACTTCCTGGTGTCGGCCAAAATGGGCAATCTTCATCACATTGAGTATAGTGGACAATGCCAGCTCCTTAATCCAAGGCTGGGAGAAAATGCAAGGATTCTTCTTAGTGGTCTTTGTCAAGTATCTGTGGGGCACTAACATAGCATAATTCTTTCTATATCCAAGGTTGAAGTCATTGTTCTTTAGTAATGGGATCTATCCCAACTGGATACCAACTATGCGTATTCCCTTCGGGATGTACGCGGTGATCAAAGTGTATTCAAATTCTTGTGGGATGTTGTCATGGTTAATCGTGCCAACCAAAGGTGGGATATAATCTAATAAGATCAATGGGATCTGCTTCACATTAGCCATATCGCCGTGATGCTTACTTCGTTGCTCAGTCATGGGGTTAACATGGATCCAATGAAATCCATTCAATGGGGAAGCCTGGAGTCCCATGGTCGATGATGACTGTACTCCTTTAGACATAGCTTTATCAGCAAAAAATTCTTAAGAACCTCCTTGACGAACTTCTCTAACTCACTGCGTTCACTCGACATTCTCAATTTTAAATAGGCATGTCGGGGTAGGAAAACAAATAGATGGAGTAAAAAACAGATGGAGAGGTATGATATCACAGATCAACACACAATCACTTCTCTTCTTGTCTCAGATAATCATGGGTGGAAAAAAGTGGTCCCGAGGCAGTGACCAATGGGTTAAATAAGCAAGCTTCATAACGGATTCCTCCAACGGGCAGGGTTTCTTCCATCAATGTGAATCTGTCTGTTATGGCGTGGTCTCAATGTCCAAAATCTCATAAATACATTTTCTATCCATTCCAGAACGCCGTTCTAACGGTCGGGGCACCTCCAATGGTCATATATATTTGCCAGGGCGAAGTCCCATTCTACGCGGTTTTGCTATTCCGATGAGGTTCAAATCCTGCAAACCTGTCTCCTGCGAAGTCTTCCATCTATTCTTTGTAACTTCCTATAGATTTTCTAAATTAGATTTCTTCTTATTGAGCTTCTGCAAGATACCAGATATATAAAATATGCAGAACATAAACGGAATGCTAGAAATGACAGAATAACAGTAAAATATCCAGCATAATCTTCACAATACACAGAAATGATATACGAAATAGCAACAGAAATAACACTTTGAATCGGATAGCANTCTTAGTGAGAAGATTGAAGAACCATTTTTAGTTCAGAATATTTCAAGATCTCTGCTTGATAAATTTAATTCAAAAGTCTCTGCAATAGAAGAACTAAGTGATCTTAAAACTCTGTCCATTGATAAACTCCTAGGAACTCTAACTTCATATGAAATGAGAATTAACAAAGATATATCCAGTACTAGAGAAGCATCTTTTAAAGAAGACAAGAATACTGATTCAGAATTAGATGATATTGAGGTAAAATTTGTGAGAATGTTAAAGAAAGGATCAAGAAAATATCAAGGGAAGTTGCCCTTCAAATGTTTTAACTATGGTAAGATAGGTCATTTTGCATCTAAGTGTCCCCATTAGAAAAAGGACCAGAACTCTGATGATGAAAAGAAGTACAAATACAAGAAATATAATAAGAAGAAATGTTTGGCTGCAAATAATGACAATTCCTCAGAAGACACCGATAGTGACTCTTCCTGTGAAGATAAGGCAAATGATTTCATGCTTATAGCCAAAGAGGATTATGATAATAAAAGAATAGGCAGTGATGATAATGATGAAGAAGCTGTGGTTGATATGGAAGGAGAACTAATCAATGCACTGGAAGAAATTAACAGACTCAGAATTAAGAACAGAAAGAAAAAACAATTGCTGATACAATTCGAGAAAGAAAGTAAACAACCTGATGAAGACTTTTCCCTGTTGAAAGTGAAATTAGAAGAGGCAAAGAAAATAGAAGACATACTAAAACAACAGTTGTCAGAGAAGAAAGCCATTTGTGAAGCCTTAGAAGAAGAGATAGTAAAAACAAGAAACGAAATGGAGAAGTTTAAGG